>JANSVA010011253.1:0-15741 GCA_025504915.1 Erythroxylum reticulatum | reverse complement strand
GGAGCTCATACCACTAGCGGGCAGGAGGGAGAAGCTTTTAGTTGAAGTGCACTTGACATACAAGATGGACCAAACCAAACCCACATAACAACTATTTCATAACTTTTAAACTTGTTGCCCAAAGTGACACTTTTTTTGAAAAGTGATTTCATAAACATAGTATCTTTTTCCAAAATCATTTTCATATGCTTTTCATAAATCATCGATACATTATTCATATACCAAACACATAGCCCTTTCTCAAAGAATTCTAAGAGCAATAAATGCACATTTGTAATGCAATTGAAAACATTTAACTTTCTTGATTTGAAAGAAACCATTAATGGCTTATTACTCAATTATAAAAATGTAACCCACCTTGAATTCCTTGCTTATAACTTGCTCAAACGTGGCTCTCCTCTTGCTCCCCTTGTCTTTCTTCATTCCTTTTTCATAGGTAAAATCCCAAATTTAATAGGGCTACAAAATTGATAACCCACAAAGCATATTCAATAAAATTGATCCTAGAATACTTAACCCATAGATTTTCTAAGCGTTTTAAACTAAAACCCTTTAAAAAATCCAAAGAATCCAAAATGCACTTACCATGAATCTTCACCAAATAATGAGCTTCTTTTTCTCTTCTTGAACAACCTCAAATTCCCTCTAGAAAGCTAAAAAAAGATGAAACCTTAGATTTTTCCTCCTTCCTTTCTCTCAAAACTGAAGCCTTTCATTTTTCTCTCTTATTTTCGTTTCTTCTCTTCTTCTCTCCCTTCAATTAACGTTTTTCTCTTCTTAAAAAGCAAGAAAACATTTCCCTTTTCCTATAATAACCTTAATGAATGTGCAAAGTCCCTTTTACCCTTCCTTTAATGCCTTATAACTTAAATGCTTATGTGAGCTACCAAAAATACCCTTATATAATCATACTACCGTAACACTTTAATTCAATTAACCTATATTGTATAACCTTACTAACATTAATATAATAATTAACTCCACAAAATAATTCCAAAAAGAGATCATAATTGATTTAAATCATGCTTGTTCATCAAGAAAGAAAAATTTGGGGGGCTAACATTACACCTATAGCAGGCATGATATGAATTTTTGTTATCTTAATAAAAAGGCAACAATAATTGTACCTATAGTTACACTTTTATCTATGCCCAAATATTTTTTTACTGTAATGTCTCCCTTTAATATTAATCACATTTTGGATTAGGTAACTAAAAGAGCTAGGATTATTGGTCTGACACTTTTCCTAGTTTAGAGCTAAATAATTTCTATACCTTCAATTGTGGTTATTGTCATAAATAATTTTTTGGGTGCAAAGAAATTGAATAACAATCCTGTTAGCAGTTATGGTTAAGTTGACTAAATTTTAATCGAACATTCCCTTATGATTGTCAAAAAGGAATTTCATTTGATTTTTGAAAGTCTTATAGTAGTCGTATTTAAGTGCTTCACTTACACTCTCACCATAAATGTAAAATCTTGTTTCCATACTAAGGGTTAGAACCCTAGATTGATGTAATATTGAGTAATAGCAATTAAAGATTAGAAAAATGCGTTCCGTACTCATACATAATATTAGCATACACACACATGAACTTAAATTTTTCACACATAACAATGATTTGTTCATGGACTCATTTGACATTTTTTTGGGTATAAATCATTGTTTTAATGTGATTATAATGTGAATTATGGATTATATGTCTTAAAAAATTGATATGGCATGTATAAGTAGTGATTAGAAGTTTTGGAGAAATATGAGAATTTTCTAGAGTTAAGGGTAATTTTAGACTAAGAAAAATGCCAAGTAGTGAAACAATTAATGAATAGTAGTAAAAATAGGTGTCAGATGGTAGTAAAAATTTTGATGAATGACATACGTCATTTAAAATTGGGAGTCAATTGGATTAAAATTGGGACACAAATAGACCTAGTTTTCTTCTATGTTTATGTCACTTGTTTCCTAGCAAGAAGTAGTATCCCCAGTAGTCCCAAGAGAGTACAACAACAACCACGCATCTTATCCCATCTTCCAAAAACATAAAAAGTCTATAAGCAGCAACCTACAAACATGACAGGTGGATTATAGGTGCACCAACCAGCTCATGCTTCCCAACCACAAAGCACACCACTAAGCAATCCACTCACCACACATCCCATCCAAATAGAAACACACTGAACAACCCATAGCCCTTACACAACCAAATCTAGAAGGCCCAACCACTTTAGTGTACCAGTCTCCCTGATCATCGCGCCTTAGTGTACAATATAAAGAACACATCACGAACCCTCACATCAAGCATCTACTCTAGCCAACATGCAATATAATAGCCACAGCATATCCCCATACTAGCCTATAACACTTTAGCATAAAACGATACATAATAGGAAGAGTACTAAGCATATTGGCACTAAAGAGCTCTCCAACAGTAATGTGTTAATGTCCTATTAATTTTAATTGTTTTTGTTTTAATTTTAATTTTAGTGAGTAATAGGTTGTTTCATTTATCTTTAAGATTATTTTTCTTATTTATAATTTTCACAATTTTGAGACTAAAAAAAGATACCAACATGATAGCAACAAAAGGCAAGTCTAAGTCGAATACAATTGATTAAAGTCAATTTGAAATTATACCTACCACAAGTACTCATAAGGTGCTTAGATAACTAAAAATGCATGTATCTTGCTACCAGCTGAATTAAAACTTTACAAATATCTCATATTTAAGTCCAAAGAAAGAAAACAAAGGTATGTTGCTTTTAAAAATATACATATTAATATGGATAAGTATGTTCGTTATCCTTCCTTTGAATAATTGCATGTTAAACAAAAAATTTATGAATTAAATACTGATATAAATTGGATACATTTTGTGCTAATTTATTTTCCATTATTTATGGAATTAACTAGATAGTTTTATACCACCACCAAATTTGATAAACTAGATAATTTCACTTTACATAGTCCCAATGTGGTACAATATAGATTAATGGGTGTCAAATTTAAATAGAGCATCATTAAATTTAATTTGTTCTTAGGATTGATAACAAAGGAATATGTTAATTTAATACAAAGAATGAGATGTGGACTATGGCGATTTTAGTTCTTTTAAAGTGTGGAAATCGATGTCTTTTAACCCATTGGTTTATCTTCCAAGAAAATACAAACGTGGTGACCTTAGTGAGCTCAAATGCATCTAGATGTAACATTTATTGGCTTTTAACTATTCAGAAAGGAAGGCCACATCTTGTACTTACACTAAAGCTAAGTTATTTTTATTTAATTTATGGTACATAAAGTATAAGTCAATTTAGGTTCTTGTTTGGCTACGTATTCTAACACTATTATCTCTTCTAACAAGAACTAATGTCTTAGTTCCCTTATTACTCATCAAGCTATTAATCTCAACATGTTTGATATGAATGAAACTGATATGTGTATAACTGACGAGATGGAATTATTAGTTATGGCTTGTTTAAGCAGAATGAAGCTACTCGAGCAATAAAAGAGAATATTTTGTTTGTACCACGTGAGACACCCTCTCCCCTATTGAGGTTCATCATCAAATTAATAATAGGATTTTGTTATTCCACAACCTGTGTATCTTTAGGCTCCATTAATCTGACATGAGCATCATTTTTAACTTAAGAGGCTGGAACATAAAATTTCTAAACTAGAGACAAATGCAGATGCTGTACGCCAATTCATAGAGGTGACAACTATATCTCCACTAACACTGTAGTTCATCTTGTTTCAGATGCTCAAAACTCAAGTGCTTCTTCTACTTTGTGCTTTATTTTATGTTGATTATTTTTATGGCATGTAAGCATTTTATGCATACATTAAGGATAATGTATTATTTAGGTGTGGGGAAGCAAGATTATAGATAATAATGAACTTTGTGATTTATGCTTGAACTTATGAATCCTATGATTCATTTGTTGATTACTCAATGTGGTAGCCTAAAATTTTTTATATTGTTGTTTATAAGTAATCCCTAAGTTAGGATGAATTTTTGGTTTAAGTTTTAATGCATGAGTGAGACAAGCATGATTACTGTTGTTTTTCATTAAATTACTTTCGTTATGTCATTGGTTTTATTGAATGAAAATGTGCAAGACTTGATGCATTTAACATATATGTGAGCTTTTGAGCCTAGGAGCAATTCACCGCATTTGTGCTCATATACTTTCTTTATGGTGTGTTTATCAAACATGACTTGTTCATGCTAGAACTTGCTTTTGAATACATTTTAAGAACACATTATTGATGCTAGATACGATCGGGGCATCTAGGATAACCATTTTTAAACTAAAAAAACTATCTTAAATTTTACCCCTAAATAATCAAATTGAGCCTTAACCGTTCTTTTATTGCATAGTGACCTTGTTGTAAGCCACTTTAACCCTTCTTTTCATTGATTTCCTTAATAAGTTTAATCCCTTAAATTAAAAGAATTACATAAAACTTACTTGCATAGAATTTTGAATACTTTCATGAAAAGTTAATTAGTTGAATCAAGTTGCATTGTTTTGATTGTTCATGTTTTATAAAACAATGGATAAGTATAGTAAAAAGAAAAAAAAGAAATATCGTCTTTGTTGTTTCTTTCTCAAGAAGAAAAGAACAAGGAAAAAGAAAAAAGAAAAAATAAAAGAAAAGATGAGGTGATTGAAAGAAAACTATTTGCATCAAGTGAGTTATAGTGAGTTTTAGACTAATTTAATTTGAACTTGTGTAGATAAGTTTGTATGAATTCTTTCAATTTATTTAACCTGAAAACTTCTTTTTGCCATATCTTTACCTAATCCATGCTACAACCTTTATTAAATCCCTTTCATTTATGCATTAAATTAATTTTGTTAATGGTGGAGATATGATTTAAGAGCAAGCTTATGGAAATAACCTGATATACTTTGATTCGAAAGCTTAATGAACCCTAAGCACTTTAAGTGTATAGAGTGAAATCTATAAGAGGGTAACAAGTTTTGTTTTATTTGATTTTTATGGAATTGATGAGAAATTATATTTCTAATTCAAAAAAGTGTGTCTAACTGATAGTTTTTAACAATATTAAAAATTATCATAAGTGCACGACGTAGTTATAAATAACACAAGCAAGTATGGATCAATCATATGAAAACTATAAGTACTAGTAACTACCCTTTTTCTATTATCTAACCTATGGAATAGATTGTAGATTTTAAATAAAATTTTAATTAAAAAAACTAATAATTAAAACAATATTGAATTTAGAATAAGAAAAATACTAAGAAGAATCAATATCAAATAATATTGTCTAGGTAATGAATCCACCTAAGAATCTTTAATTATTAACCCTTTATCATGCAATTATATTATTGATAATTAGACCATGGAAATTTCTATCTTATTTTAATATCTTTCTCAAGACTATTAATAACTAATCCACCAGTTGATCAACAAAGATCTTTCTAGTTAAAATCCCTATAATTGTATTATTGATTTGTGAATTCCGCAATTACGTTTCACCGTAATCTAGAGGATTTATATGAAACTATCTCTAAGTTCAAATGCAACTCCTTCCAATTATATTAGATCTATTCATACAAGAGGACTTCTCAATCTTAGTCATATGAAATCAAATCATGAACTAATATTTCAGATATATTAGAATAAGAATTAAAAATAACTTAATTATAATAACTATCTGATCTCTTGATGTTATCTTTGTGTTTTCTTCATCCCTTGATAAAAACTATTGCCTTTTTATGTTGCCTAGGACTTAAAAATTGTTGAAAAACCCAACTCTCCTTATTTTGCCTTCGCTCATGTCCTTTAATAGTAAAAACTAGGGTTTTTGGGTTATAATCGACTTATATGGGCGTATGAGTGACTATGTATCTCTAGAAACATTTGAATTAATAATTGCACATAAGCACAAAGACTTACACCAGTAACATACATAATTGTGTATACAAATTTACACCACCGTGTAACTCCACATGACCATAACCAAAATTCTTCAATCTTCACACATTTACAGAGACTTGCTCAATCGCTATACATTGTTGTGTATCTTGAAGTTGCTTCAAATCTTTGTTCCATGCCATGATTTCATCCAAATTGTTCTCCTTTTGTTTTAAAAAGGAAAATTTTAGCTATAAATGCAATTAAAGTGAATTAAGTATCAGAAATGCAAATATAAAATATCAAGCAAAACTCATTAAATATGGATATATAATTATAGTCAAATAAGCATTTATCAAACATCAGCACACTTGATCTTTTACTTGTCCTCAAGAAAATTATAATATAAATAATAAATTTTACAAACATTTGTTCGTTATTAACCTCAATGTCTTCATCCACACTTTAAATCATTATATCATGTCAATAAAATTAACATACAATTAAAATCAAGTTTTCCGAAAACAAACTTCATAATTCAATATTAATAATAATCACATCAATAATATTTTTGAATTCAAAAGCATAAATCTTTACATCCTCACTAAAATCTCTCTGAATAGACTCAAGTGCTCAAATAAATACATAACAGAACTCTTAACCATAAGCTTATACTATTATCATATGTCCACCACTTATAAGTAAACTAGAAACAAAAATCAAAAGGTCTTAATATGGGTTTAATGGGCCGTAGGTAAGGTATGATTGGGATAATCAAAAGCTTGTTAAGATTGAAAGAAATTTACAACAACCAAAATTGGTAACTCCTAAGGGATAAAATATGGTAGGGTAATTATCAAAAAATAGGCTAAACAATTATTGAATCTAATCGCCTTTATCATTTCAATGCTTCTAATTGAATATATGTGGTCTCAATATGCATAATAAAAGCAAGTTCTAGAATTATTCAACTATGCATGATAGCACACATGAAAGAATAAAAGAGCTTTAAAATTGATGTATTTGCTCTTTGGCTCAAATCTAAAAAAAAGATGGTATTATGTGTGCAAATAATATGCAATTTTCATTCAAATTGACTATTTTAATGATTACTAAAAATATGATAGAAAAGCAAGTTTATTCTAACTTTCATCCATTTATATACTAATTTAAATCAATAATCAATAAGAAATAAAGTATTTATGGACATATTTTAAAAAATTTAGAATATTAGTTAATAAGATTTAATAATAAAGATTATAGTAAGCTTAAGAAAATTATAATCACCTTCCCTACACTTAAAATTTTACATTGTTCTTAATGTACACAATATAAGCACATATGAACAAAAAAATTTAAAATGGAGAAATTTAGTACTTCCCTAAGTAATAGAAATTTCAGGACTAATATCAAAGATCGGAGGAGACTCAAACTAAAGCAAAGGCACACTAAAGCAAAGGTACACAATGATGGCCAATAAGCCACGATCGTGACAAAAGTAGGTGCAAAGAGCCGCAATCATGGTGCTATCTGTCATGATCATGATAGAAGGCAAAACTTTAGGCCACGATTGTGGCCTTTGTGATAAAAATGCGGGCAGACTTCTCGACCTAAGTTTTTGAGGGATTTTTTTGGACCTTTCGAACCTAAAAAAAAGCCTTGGGGATGCCCAAATTAGAAAAACCTATAAAAGGCGTTATGATGAAACCTTAAAGGGAGCCTCCAATCTACCACATTAGGAAACGCTCCAATAGGAGAGAAGAAGAAGAGAGAGAAAGAGGAAGAGAGGAGAAAGAAACGCATTTTCGCAACTATTGTTGTACCAAGGCATCACGATCCCCATTCCACATGTATTTCTTTCATCTTTGTTTTCATTTTCGTTGAATGTTAAGACGAATATGAATATATTTATGGATTTGGGTTTGATTAAGATGTTCTAACTTTCTTTTAGGATTTTACCTTGATTTCATGTTAATATAGTTATTTTTCTCTTATTTTGATTAGGTGTTGTGATTGATTATTTTATCTTTATGTTTCGGTAACAAACCGAGAGGGTGAGCTAAATGCAAAATGATTGGGTCAGGTTAATGAGAGTTAAGCGATAATAGACCACACAATCAATCTAGTCAATTATTATATAGAGAGAGTTCTCATATGAGACCTAACTGTTTATTAGAGAACTTAAAAACTAATTAGGTTTAGAGCTATTGGTAATTGAGCGATTATCTGCTTGGTACTTAACCTAATTAGAGATTGTTAATTAAGGTGTGTGATTATAACTCAAGAGGGAGTAATCTACCTTATGATATTCTGAAACTGACACCCCATTAACACATAAATGGCTAGGTTAGCATTAATGGTAAGAAGAATCCCTTCTCTCATAATTTGGTAATTTCTTTCGGTTAATTGCCATTGTGATTTTTATGTTACTCAATTCCAATTTCTTTTATATTATATTTATAAATTAAATTCCGCCCAATCTTATTTTTGCGCTTACTTTTCTTTGCATTTTTTATTTTATTTTATTAATTTTTCTTATCCTTAGATAACTTAGGATTAGATTAGTCCACAACTCCTCATAGGATCGACCCTTCATATACTACAAATCACTACTCGTGCCCTTGTAGTATTTTGAAAGCTATAAATTGTAAGCCTATAAATCTTACGAACAAGATTTTGGAATTGTTGTCAGGGAGGTGTAGGATTAGTCTAATTCTTTTAGTCTAAGGATTAAGAAAAAGAGACAAAAGTTTGGGTGCAAGGTAGACAACACTTCAATTCGGACATCACAAGGCAACAATGAAGAATCCGAGAAATTAAATGCCAAGAAGAGATGGAAAGAGCAATGATGGAGGACATACACTATAAAGAGCAAAGGACTCTTACAGACTTCAATGAGGCATAATTCAGTTGGGGAAATCATCATCCTTATTGGAACATATACAATGCAAGGTGACAGAACCACCCAAATTTTTGTTGGTCTAACAATGTAAAGAATCACTTGGGACATCAAAAACAATCAGGATTTTAGCCAAACAAGTCCAGTTCATGGGATTCTAAATTAGATCAGATCATGGATAAGCTCATGAACATGGAAGAGGCTCAGAAGATATTGGACGAGAAGTTTGAGCATGTAATGGAAGATCATACCTCTTCTATTCAGAACCTAGAGGTTTGAATAGGCCAACTTTCTAGGGAATTTTATAAGCAAAGTGTGGAAAACTATCTGCGCAATATGACAGTAAATTCAAAAGAGCAATGTAAGACTAACACACTTAGGAGTGAGAAAGAGTTAGGAGAACCGATCAATAGTATAGCTGAAAGCCACTCTGTAGAAGACCAAGAAAAGGAGAAAAAGGATGAAGAAAAGAATGAGGACCCCCTATGTCCCTCCTCCACCTTACCCATTAAGCATACCATTCATGAAAACTGATTTGTTCTAATCTTTAAAAAAACAAGACGAAGATGAATAAATGAAAACAAATATAGAAGTTCAAAAATATATAAAAGTCTTTGTTCACAAGGTGAAAGCTAAAAGGGAGATGTGGGTGATTGACGAAGAATACAAAACACTCACCCTCTTACAAGGAAAACTACTAGATTTATTAGAAGATTTATGGAGTTTTGTTATTCCCTGTTTTATGGACAGTTTATTAGTAAAAAGGACATTACTAAATTTAATTGGTTTTCTTAACTTCATTATTATTGTCCTTCTGATCATCTTGCAATTTGTAGCTTATTTACAAGCTATGAAGCTAAATTTAGGAAACAAGGTTGGAAGAAAGCCACTCATAATTGATCTCAACTAAGTTTCCAAGGATACACAGTCAAGCTAATGACCATAAATTAGAACGTTTAGTAGTTAGATTTAAATTATATGTAATTATATTTCTTTTAAACTCTAACAAATAAGTTTTCATGCTTTGAAGTGGTTGAGGATTACTAACTCTCTTTCTCTCTTTGAATCAAGTATAAGATAGGAAAGCAATCTCAAAGCGTTCAACTTCCACCTCAGACACCATCGCCACCTCAATCACCTAGTTGTGGGTAAATAGGAATGCCTTAAAGGGCCTGTAGTTGCTTTTGTAACTACACATTAAGGTTTCTTCTGTGCCAAACACTTCTATGTCTTCTAATTTTAGACATTTTTATGTCTTCTGTTTTAGATACCAAGCATGGATATTTTCTATTCTAGTTCGGTTACCCAGTTTTGTAAAAAGGATTAGTAGGCTAACTTGTTTTATATTCTGTTACATACTCAGTTTTGATATAATCAAGCTCTGTTTTGAAATAACTAATTTCTAGTTTGATATAATCAGATATTGTTTTGATATAGACAAGTTATGTTCTAGTACTTTAAAATTCTATTATGATATTATGGTATTTTGTTCCGATGCTTGTAAGTTTTGTTCTGAAGAAAATATATCCTATTTTGATATGTTATATTCTGTTATGAGATACATATTGTTTGGATTGTGCTTTAATATAAACTATTAAAGTTTGATTGATATTTGATATGATTCTGTATATATGAATGATAGATGATTGTTAGAAATAGTCACCAAATTATATCTTATTTAGTTTTTTCCCCACTAATCTTTATGGTTATCATGGTGGTTTTGCCTCCATGTAGGTTATGATAAGAAGGTTTAAAAATCGAGACAAAGACAATTGCAATGGCTAAGTAGATTGTGTTTTGTTATGGAAATGTTCAGTTTGTTTTTTAGTTGTATTTAATGTAATGAGACATATTGGAATTTCCATTTTGTTTGTTAGTTTATAAAAACCTTAATACAAGTTGGATTTGGATTTTAAGTCTTATATGTAATAAGTACCATGTGTATGTTATATTCTGAATATGACCTAACCTATGAAATGAAATGTGTGGTACTTGAGTTTCTTGAAATGGTTTAGCATGTTTTAGATTATTTCAGTTCTATTTTATGTGGCATCTATATATCCTCGCAGGGAATATGTGGGTGTTACATCATTTGGGATCAGAGCACGATTTAGGTAATTTTGGTGTAACTAGTGCTTAACTATTGGTTATAATTGGATATAAGAGTTGTGTTTGGCCTAATGCGGGTTGTCCTATATTTTGGTTTTAGATTTGAGTATGGAAAGATCTCATGAAGCTGTTGATTGGGTTGCAAAGAGTAATAATCCTGCGTGATCTCATCCATCTATATCGGGACCCTCTAGGGTCAATCGATGTGAAGCTGAAGTGCCACCACCTCTACCTCCAGCTTAGGGGGAGATTTTTGTTAAGTTGTCGCAAGAGCTGATGACATTATATTGTATGACCGTACCCAAAGCTCCGATTAATTAGTTGCAGAAGTATGGAGCTAAGGAATTTATTAAAACATCTTTAGAGGAGTCTAAAAAGGAAAAATTTTGGGTAGAAAAATTGAAGAGCGTATTAGATGAAATTAGTTATCCAATAGATCAAATGGTGCACTGTGATATCTCTCTTCTTTAGGCAGTAGCCTATGAATGGTGAAAGTTAGTCTTAAGGAATCCTCATCGAGGCTTTTAACTTGGGATTTCTTTTCCCAAAAGTTTAAAGCCAAGTATATGACGAAAGCCTATAGAAAGGAGAAATCGAAGCAGTTCTTAAACCTGAAGCAGAGAAACCTATCTATTGATGAGTACGAAAGAGAGTTTAATTGACTCAGCAAGTGTACACCTACACCCGTACTTACTGAGGAGTTTCGATGTCATCAGTTTGAAGGTGGTTTAAACGATTCGATCAAAGAGCATCTAGAGAAATTTACTCTTTTACAGCAAGTGACCTATCATCAACTGGTACAAGCTGCTATTAAAATAGAGAAGCATAAGATGGTTAGAAGAGAAAGGGTGCTACAAAGGGGCTTTGCTAAAGGAGCTTAGTCCTCGGGTAAGCAAAGTCGTGAAGGTGTCTCTAATGTACCAAAATTTACTAAGAGATTAGTAGCTAGGGGAATGTGACAAAACTTTCCCTCATCGACTGCTTATGGTAGGGGTTCCTCTATGGGCCAAATCTTTCATATTCTGGAGTGACGTCATTGCTCTAAATACCATCGGGGTACTTTTTAGAAGGTTATGAGTGCATGATTTTGATATGACGGCACTGATCAATTGATAGCAAGTTGCCCTATGAGACAAATTCAGACATCACAAGCTAGTATGGAGGTCTCTCATACACCTGTTGGGAACAGAGGACACAATAGAGTTCATGGGTTCTAATCATTTTAAGCCTAATCCAAGTACTATTTCAGAGACTGTTGATCAACTTGCTATACCTTCTGCTCTAGCTAGAGCTTATGCTTTGAAAGATCGTAAGCATCAGGATGCACTTGAAATCATTGTGAGTATTGTTTCTCTCTTTGATTCTGAAATACATGCTTTGATTGATCCTGGATCCACTTATTATTATATTTGTATTGGAGAAATTTCTGGTAAAGAGATGCCTATAGAATAGTTAGATTATGGTATTCATGTGACCAGTACTTTGGGTAGTACTGTATTGTTTAATCAGATTTATAGGAACTGTCCTATTAGGATCCAAAGAAGTGATTATGTGGCAGACCTGTTTAGATTGCCTTTCCATGAATTTGATATGATTTTAGGTATGGATTGGTTATCCAAGCATCAAGAAGTGGTTGACTGTAGTGCTAAGACAATTATGTTTAGGAAGTCTGATTGACCTAAAATAATATTGCATGACATCTACACTAGTCCTCTGACTAATGTGGTATCTGCTATGCAAGCTCGAAAGTTCCTTAGGGTAGGGCGTGAAGCTTATCTAGATTTTGTGATTGATTCTAAAAAAGAGAGTGTTAAATTGCAAGATATTCCAGTGGTGAGTGAATTTCTAGATGTAACTTCCTAAAGAGCTACCTGGACTTCCTCCTAAAAGGGAAGTGGAGAAGTCTATTGAAGTTATTCCTAGCACTGCTCCTATATCTATAGCACTGGACAAGATGGATCCCACTGAATTGAAGGAGTTCAAAGTTCATTTGCAAGAGCTACTGGATAAGGGGTTCATTCAACCTAGCATCTCTCCCTGGGGAGCACCGGTTCTATTTGTTAAGAAGAAGGATGCGCTTTCCGAATGTTCATCGATTATGAAAAACTGAACAGAGTCACAGTGAATAATATGTATCCGTTGCTAAGGATAAAAGATCGTTTTGATCAATTGAAATATGGAGGAGTATTTTCAAAGATAAATCTATGATCAAGATACTATCAACTTCGGATAAAGGATGTGGATGTTCCCAAGACTACATTCAGGACATATTATATACATTATTAATTCTTGGTAATGTCATTTGGGTTAAATAATGCTCTAGATGCATTGATGGATTTGATGAATAGAGTGTTTAGGACCTATTTAGACCAATTTGTAATGGTGTTTATAGATGATATCCTGGTCTATTCCAAGAATAAGCACGATCATGTTCAGCATCTCTAGATTGTATTATAAATCCTATGGGAAAAAATATTGTACGCTAAGTTAAGTAAGTGTCATTTTTGGCTTTAACAGGTATCTTTTCTAGGACATATTGTTTCTTCTCAAAGGATTAGGGTTGATCCTAGTGAGATTAAAGAAAATGTTAACTGGAAGCCACCACGAAATATGACAGAAGTGAGAAGTTTTCTAGGATTGGTGGGTTACTATCACCAGTTTATGAAGGGATTCTTAGTGACAACATCCCCTTTAACTAAATTTTTATAGTGCTAAATGTCAAACTAGTTTTGATCAACTAAAAAGAATGCTTACTAAAGCTCCTGTATTGGATCAACCCACTTCTGGTAAGGAATATGTTATGTTTAGTGATGCATATAGAAATGGTTTAAGCTATGTTTTAATGCAAGATGGAAAGGTAGTTGTATATGCCTTTAGGCAACTACAACCTCATAAATAGAACTAACCTACATATGATCTTGAACTTGCAATAGTAGTGTTTGCTTTAAAAATTTGGCGGCACTACTTGTATAGTGACAAGTGTAGGATTTTTAATGATCATAAAAGTCTGAAGTACCTGCTTACTCAAAAAGAACTTAATCTAAGACAACGACGTTGGTTGGAATTGTTCAAAGACTATGATTGTATTGTGGATTACTATCTTGGTAAGGATAATATCGTGGATGATGCCTTGAGTCGGAAGACTATGTTAGCTTTGTTAGTGCAACAAGGTGAATGGGGACTTGTATCTGATGGAGCTTTAATAGCTCAGTTGAAACCTAGGCCTACCTTGAAGTAAGAAATCTATAATTCTCATAGAGTTGATGATAAGTTACAACAACTTATCTTGGCTACTCAAGAAGGCAAACAACCTGATTTTTCTATGAAAGGAGATGGTAATTTGTATTATAAAGATTAATTGTATGTTCCAAAAAATGATGAATTGAAGAGAAAGTTATTGTTTGAGGCCCATAACACTATCTTTACTATACATCCTGGTGGAAATAAGATGTATCAAGATCTAAGGCAACATTACTTGTAACATCCCACTTCTATAAAGTATATACCTGAACACCCAGACGACATTCAAGTACATATCGTATGACAATGGCGTGTTAGAGAAAACATAATCTCTAAATGACATCATAAAGATTATGCAATACTTGAAAACTTCAACACTTCATTTCATTCATTAAAAAAAGTTTACAATATATTCATTGAAAAAAATATTTATAATCCTTATACAAAATTTTGATATGACAAGAAACTAAACATTACAAACTATAACTATTCTGATGTCAGCTAATAGACCATTGATCCATATCTTAATCCAAAATGTTCCTCTAGACAAATCTTAGAAACTAGGTCTCCTGTCTCATACTTGAAAAGCCACATTATAATTTTTGATGAGTTTTGCAAACTTAATGAGTGAACCATCATTGATGATCTCACTCAGGTCAAATACACAAATATCACACAATTAACCAATTTTAGAACATGAATAACCCAATCAATCACATTATCATGGCATATCACTTAATCATCACAATTTTATAAAAGATTTCATGATGATATATTTCATAATCATAAGTATACAAATGTATATGCATATGAGACTCTAGATTCATTATTATTTGTTATAACTGAGCTCCTTTCATATACAAATACAGATACTGACCCATTGGGATCAGTTAGATATAAAAATCACGAAGGAAAGCTTTACATGCAGAATTCTAAGCTTAAAGCTCTTTCAGACTTGCCACTCTTATCACAACGCCTTTATCTGAACATGCATTTTAAGAAATGCATCACTAATAGAATATGCCATTTATAGCATTCACTTATGATGCAAAATCTCATATTCATCGGACCTAAGTTCGGCATTCAACTTTTGTTGAGTATACAAATATTATTCATAATTCAGATACAAAGATAACACTTCCAATATATTTCCAAATAGCAAACTCCTCGAACCATTAAAGTTTGAAATTCATAAACAAACCATAATCAACTCATTACCATTTCAATATATAGGAATCAAACAAAAACAACAATAAATCAATCCTAGTGATTGTTGGAGTTATGTAAATATAGTGCCTTGGAAAGTAAGTATATTTACATGTAACTTAATCTTCTTCAGTTACAGTTTTGTACTGAAAATATTTATTACTAATAAAACAAAAGAGTTTGGTTTTTATGATCATTATATATCTAGTCATAAGGCATCGAGATTATTTTTTAAGTAATATACATATATATAGGAAACATGTATATTATAAGAATCTAAAATAATGGATTCACAGTTGAATAATCATGCTGGTCACTTAATTATGGTTTAGACTGTAGTGTTGCAATTTATCTCCATGTAAGTAAAGGAGTTTACTTCAAGGGAATGATGAGTTTC
>JANSVA010011236.1:0-15744 GCA_025504915.1 Erythroxylum reticulatum | reverse complement strand
ATAATAATAATAATAATAATAATAACAACAACAACAACAACAACAACAACAACAACAACGACAACAACAACAACAACAACAATAATAATAATAATATAAAATATTATATTTTATAGTACTACTTGGAATTACTAAAATTATTTAGTTAAAATATTTGAGGTTCTAATATTTTTTGTAAATATAACTTAATGTTCCTTAATGTATTGTCACATTTACTCAATAATAAATTTGCAAATATATGCACTAGCAAGAGTAAACTTCTATCCCATAGAAAGTATTTAAGCTAAATTTGTACTTTATAAATAAAAAATAAAAAGAATTTCAGTTATGATAAAGCAATATAAAACTATATCTAAGAAACAATGCAAATTAAAATATGAAGAAATTAATAAAAAAACCGAACTTTAGTCTAGTCCATATCTACTTTAGATATTGTATACAAATCATCCACACAAGAATAAATTAATTTATACTTTGGATATTTATCATTGGAATTAATTTATATATCCCCTTAATTACAATTATTTAGAAAGAAAAATAAACTAATTAACTCTAACTACTACACAATCTAAGTCAAGTGCATAGAGTTTAACTAGAAGCAACTTTAAGAATTAGAAACGTCAAGAAGAAAACAACCTAAAGCAATTTTTTGCATTTAGTTCAACTTATTGTCTTTCCTAAGATCTAAAAATTCTAGACCTAACTATCTTTTAAACTCTAGTTGTTTTGCAGATTAGAGGAATCAAACAATTATGGATTTAATATATAATCTAATGGTGGATTATAATCATAAATCAACTAGTAAGCTTTACTACCAATTAATTGACACAATCAAGAAAGAAGAACACTGAAAAAAATTGATACTCAAAATATAAATTGAACAATAAAAATAAATCATATTTCACGGTCTAGTGAATCTTAAGATTTCAATTTCTTTCAATCAAATGCAAAAGATTAGTTATGTAAGACCATTGATATTAGAAAAGAGTAGAAAAGGAAAGGGAAAAAAGACGACTTCATTAGTCTAAATCCTAAAAAAAAACATAATTTGAAAACTTAAAAATAGGGTTTTGGTTTATTTAAATATGTTACATGTCATTTTTTTAAGCGAACACAATTTAAATGTTGGACCCCACATTCGGAGCCCAACATTCGGAGTCCTAAGATGAAGCAAACTCATTTCTTTAACTAATACTCTTACTTTGATTCAGTTGACCTTTTTCAAAACAATACCAAAAACTATAAATTCCTTTGGAGAGATAGAGGAATATGTTAGGAGACTATTGCTTTAAAAATCAAGTCATTTGAAGGTCGGATGGAAAAGATATGGACAAAAGAATAGAACATGTTCAGGTTGGATTTCCAGAAGTGTGAATGGATCAAACGATGGTTAAGTCTCAAATAAACCAGATGATGGTTTAATCTAAGATGGAACTAGATAAAGGCTTAGTCTCAATTGAACCATACAATGGTTCAGTATAAGATGGAATCAATTTCAGACAAGGGCATTCATCTCAGACGAAGACATTAGTTTAAGATAGAGGCATTCGTCTCATACGCAGTCATCAGTTTTGGACAAAGGCATTCATCTCAGACGAATGCATTAAGTTTCATACTAATTGTGTCTCAAGTGAAACACATCGAATTGCAGTTCATCTAATCTAGTAATCCATACTGTATCTGGGAATTCATTCACTGTATCCTCTACAAGTTTAGCTATAGCCAATAAGTTGTTGGAAGAAGGTGTCAATAACCCAACACTTAAGGGAAGATCATTGGCATCTTTAATTGATTCCTTTGAACGTGTAAAGACCCTTATTGGGAATCCATACTTAGCGAACTCATTTACCTTTATCGATTCTCATATCACTTGGAATCCAAAAAATTAATCATTTTATTTCTTTTTCGATGGAATAAACATAAAACTTTATTTATTATGCTGTCTGTAAGAATTTTAGAGACAACCTCTTTACTAGTAAGAGGTAAGGCTACGTACTATTGGACCTCTCTAGACCTCGCATATCAGTAGGATTCATACTAGGTGTTGATATTGTTGTTGTTGTTTTATGTCTGTAAAAATTGTTAAACTTCTAATTACAATCTTATACTACTTACCTACATACATCGTTATATTAGATTACTTACAATTTTCAATTTTTTTATGTATTATTATTTTATTTTTAATAAATATTAAAGATTAAGAATAGTAATCAACTTAACTTTATTAAATGTTAATCTTATTAATATGTAAAATTTTATGTGTGTATCTTTTAATATCCAAAAAGAGAATTTATAGAGTTCGTATGCATTAACTATATATTTAAACAAATTTAAAAAGAAAAAATAAAGTCAAAATACAAAAAATCATATATAAATGACAATTATAATTAATCTTAGGATTATTAAGCACACTTACCATTAAAAATTTAACAAATTAACATTATTAATACATAATTCTTTAATCTCCACTTTTGACGACATCGTCAAAAGTTTACATTTGGCGAAGAATTATACATTTCATTCCAAAAACTTTGAATATTTAACAACGTTTTACGTTGAGTAAATCGTCACAAAATTAGCCACTTTTAATAACAACTCCTAGAAATCATGGCCAAATAATCTACTTTTCTGACGATTTACTTTAACGTCGCCAAATTCGAGACTCTTGGCGACAAAATGCAATTTCGTGGCCAAAAGTCTACATTTGGTGATGATTTACAATTTGTCGCAAAAGAAAATGTAACTAATAGTCTATTTTGTTATAATGTTTTTTACATAATTTTTTGGTAGTGGTTTATGTTATATAGTTTTCTTATGAATTAATGAAATAGCATGTTTTGAAAAATGAAAATTTATATTTTAAAAGGGTATTTGACTATTATGGTAATCAAATTGTAAATTATTTTTCTTAAAAAGAAATTATAATGGAGAATATAAAATCATAAAAAATAGATTTGATGAATTTAATATCCTCTACTCATGGTAAATTTGATCCAACATGAATTAGTTTTCTTCTTCTCAAAGGTCTTATAGAAATATTAAATATAATTTTATCTTTTGTGGTAAAATGTTTAAAGGGGAAGAGAAATTTTATAAAATGAAAGAATATTTTGTTATTGTTAAAGATAATATTTACTCCTTACAAAAAGATACCATATGCTGTACATGAGATGATTACAAATTATTTGTACTAATAAGTAGAAATGAAAAAGAAAAATAAAATGACTTATAATTTATAATTTGGAGATGATGAAGCACAATAAGTATTAAATAAAGAAAAAAGCTATTATTGACATAGATTCTTATTTTCCTCTAAAAACTACTCATTATTCTTAACCTAATTTTAAAAAATTTTGGTAATTAAGAATAATATTTTGTCATGTAAAAGAGCATGCGTTATATGAATCTATTATTCTTATATTCCTTATAACCTATTTCAAGAAGCAATAGATGATATAGCAATGATAAGTCCAAGATTTAAGGTACCTTTTAAGTATAAGATTCGTGTGCCTTTACTTTAAGATTAAAAAGAAAGAATGTTTGTTGATTATGGATACTCTAAGTATAGTGGGAAAATATCAGCAGTTAAGAAAGGACACAAATCAAAGAACTTATTCTTATAGATCTTAAATCTTGATGTCTTCATTTGAATCCAGATGACGGTCTCTTCTTTTCTCTTTAAAATTTCTTCGTTCTTGTCTTAAGATGCCTTAATTTCTATTTCTAATTATATTTTGCTTTTTAATTCATTGTCTCTTTATATAAAATAAGGGAGGAACATCAGACAAATACGACTTTGTGTTAGATGCATGTTTGCCGATATTTCTTCAAATTTTAAGGTTTTTAATATAAAAAGGAGACACATATAAAGAGGAAAATTAATTAAAAAGAAAATTATAATTAGAAATAGGACCTCCCTTATTCAAAACTCTGGGTTTTATGAAAAAAAAAGCCAATATAGGTATAGAGCAAAGATTTTTGTTGCATAAAATCTAACATGAATTCAATAGGGTGTTATGTTAACGCTTATACTGGACTTGTGTTCCTAAAAAATCATTTCAAAACTTCTCTAACTTGACTTTAACTTTCCCAAATTCATTCATTCTTTATAGGGAGCTAAAACAAGGTTTGAAAAATTAAAATATAAGTCATATTAAGGACCAAATCTACTAAACATAAGTAAGATGCTCTCAAATTCATTCTAACAACATAACCTAATTAGCACTTATAAAACTCCCATATATTGAAGGATTTGCTTACCCTCAAGCAAATCAATTTCATTCATCTTAACTTAAATAGGTGGTAACTTAGGGGGAAAATTTAACAAATCAATTGTATTAATTAAGACTATATATTATTCGTTCGATTACAAAGTTCATCAATTTTTTAGGCATTTAGCTACTTAAATAAAGTCATAAAGCAATTGAATTTAAATCTACAATCCTTCAAAATTTAACTCAATTGCAAAATTCAACCTATTGCATAAGGTGAACATAAATATGTTTAAACGTTCAAACATTTTCATAACCCTTATTAGAAAAAAAAAAGAAAAACACCAACTTTAAATTAATATATGGGCTTTTAAAGGCACATTTGAAAAGTCATATAGCCTTTTAATGCAAGAATAAATTTAGGATAATTAGTCTGAAGCCATTCTTTAACTTTAACCTGTATATTTGGTTTGAAGCCAACAAAGTGAATTTATTTTATAACAACTTATTCATTCACATTTTTATCTTTTATTTATTTTTGTAGGATAATAAAAATGTATAGAAAGAATTCACATGTCACTTAGTTGAATATCCAAATAATCATAAAACCATCTAGACTTATAATAAATTATCTTAATTAATATTCTTTTATATAAAAATCCCATAATTATTCTCTACTAAGCTAATTGTAATAAAATTAATAAGCGTAACAAATTAGTTACTCCCTCACACTTGAGTTGTACATTGTCCGCAATGTACACAACATACAGGAACAATGAAAAACTTTAAAATAAGAGAAAAGAAGGAATTTAGGATAATTGGTACACTTGACAATAAAAGTCCTTGTGCTTGCAGTATGAGAAGTGCAAACTTAACAGTGGGTATCATAACCTAAAAATGAATTAACATCAAGAAACATTTGATCCATAACTTTAAATTGGTTTTTAGCTAAAAATGTGTACAAGAAAAATTAACATCATGCTAAAACATAGTCAAAGCCTTACAACAAGTATTTCTTTATGATTTTTTTGTTTAACTTCTTACTCAATTCCAAATCATATGTTCATTAGCCTATAAATATGCCATATGCTTCAACAAAATAGGGACATCCATCTTCTCTTCTTTACCTTGCATAATATAAGTCTCCAATTCATTTTATGTGATCATTCACATATAATATATGAAATTTCAACATCAATCATATCTATATAAAAATAAGTTTCATCTTTCTTAAAGGGAAATCTTATAACTTCAGATATCTTAAAGTCTACTTAGACATCTTCTACCTTTAGGATTAATTTCCTATCATAAAAATGTATGATAACTTTAACAATAGCTAGAAAAGGGCATGTTAAGATCAAGGGAACCTTTACATCATCCACCATATCCATAATCATAAAATTAATAAGATGAACTTGTCAACCTTAACTAAATCATCTTCTGTAATGCCTCTAGGATGCTTAAATTGACTAATACACTAATGGAATGCTTATCCTAGCTAGTTTAGGTTCAGTTAATCCTAACATCTTAACATATCATTTATCATTTTAATACTGACTCTTAATTCTATGAATACTCTTTTAATTGACAAATTACTATTATTATAAAGAATAGTAAAACTCCTTAGATCCTTGATTTTATAGGGTAACCTTTTTGCAAGATGTTTCAGAGCACTCCTCTCTTAAAGTAGCCATTGACAACTCCTCTAGTCTTTTTTTTTTTTTTGGTTAAAAAGGAGATCCTTTAAGAAGTTGGCATATTTTGACATATTTGAAAGAGTTTTAAAAAACAAAGGAATATTAACATGTAATTGTTTAAAAATATCTAAAACTTATAAATTTTTATCACTCTCATGTCCACTCAAGTGTGTAAATATTGATTTGTACTCTTTGACCACTTTCTTCTTTGACTCCTTTTCTTTCTATTTCTCTGTCTCCTTATCCTCATCCTTCTTTTTCTTCTCTTTCTCTTTAACTTTTAACTTCATTTTACTCTTTAAAATCATCATACTTACTTGATCCCTCAGGTTTAACTCTATTTTACTAGGCAAAACACCTAGTTTCCTTTTAGAGACAAGCTCAATAAGTTGCCAGATCTAAATTTTCAAGTTGTTGATAAATATTTCTTGATTTTAGAGAGACAATTCAATACTTTAGAATTAAGCCCTAAATGCAATAATTAATTTTGTCATGATCTCCTTGATCCTTGACTTTCTTTCTTACTATTATTGTTGAAATTTGGGTAAAAGCCTTACCTTTGCTATCTTTGACTATTATATAAGTAGTTAGGATGCTTTCTCTAACCAAATTATAGGTATTACTATATGAATTATGTTGAGGCCATTTCCCTAAAAAATCAACATATTTGGTTGACTATCCTATATGTTAATCCCTAATGGAACCCAAAAGGAAGGGTGAATTGGGTTTTTATAAAATTCAAAAAAATTTCTAAATAGTTACTCAATTAATATCAATTATTATAAATAAAGATGAGGGAAATGCTTAATGTAAATAAATTAAACAATCAAACATTAGATTAAAAAGGATAAGGAAGAGAGAATGCAAATTGATTTATAGTGTTTTGACAAACAACCCTTGCCTACATCCACTCTACTTGGAATTCCACTACACTTATTCTTTCAAGGTGAGGAATAACTTTCGTATAATCTTTCTCAGTAAGGAGGAACCCTTCTTACAATCTTCTTCCAAAAGAAATAGGAAATTTAATCCTACTGAGAACACTCCTAAGTACAATATTCAACACCCTGATAAAATATTACAACTCAACAATATCTCACTTATTCACTTGATAACTCCAAAATGAATGACTCATACAAATACGATATAATGATTGAAAATCACTTTAAAATGTGTTTATAAGATAAAAAAAATCTTCTTGAGGCTAAAACTAATGATAAAGCATCTATTTATAGTGTTTTAAGACCTTCCTTGCCATTAGAGTTGAGAACTAGCGGTTACAATAGCTTATATGATGCATTAATCAAATAGTATAACATTAAAAGCTCCATATTCACTTGTCATTGGAATAATGGTCGAACAATACATATATTGGTTATATTGGTTGACCAATACATCAACCAATGTTTCTACACACTCTTGTTACATCAAATTTAACAACTTTATCCTATATTAGTCGATCATTAACCTATATAGGTCGACTTATTATCCCAACAACATGATTTTAACACTTTCAAATGTTTAAAATCAATTTGATTATTATAGATATGAATTTAACTCTTTCTAAAATGTTCTTAAATCTTGTTTTAAAGATTAATAAGCTTTTATATTAAAAAAACAAAAGCTTTTAATACCCCTTGATAAATGAAAAAACTCATACAATGAAGTTAAATGAAATTTTTATATATAATGAGCCTTTTGGATCATCAAATTAAAAAATGGGATTACAATTAATATTAAAAAATAAAGAATAACCTTGATAAGCTTTGATCTTTTTTTGTTCTTGGGAATAACCTTGATAAGCTTTGATCTTTTTTTGTTCTTGGTTTGATCTTCATTTTGATGGTTGTAAACTTCAACTTCTCTTTATTAACTTCATAAGCTATCTTCTTGAGTTTATGACTTCATTTTGTTCTTATATTGATTTTTATCAAAATAATAAACTCATTAGTAGTAATTGTATATTGATATCATCAAAACGCCAATAAGAACCTCCCTTAGTTCAACTATGTTTTTAGGTGCATGAAATTTATGATTAGGGTGTCCACTACTACAAAAGTTACATCTCATCACTTATGTTAGTTGTGGTGACAAAATCATATTATTGATCTTCTTACTTAGAGTTTCCAATTTTGCCTTTAATTTTGTCACTATATTAACATTATGAATACCATCTAAATTTAGGTTTGGCTTCTGATTCCCCACTGGTAATTGTTCGTCACTATATTCTTAATCAACCCTTATAAAAAAATGTAATCCCACCAATAGATGCATCAATAAACTACTTGGATGATAATTTAACCCATTATGAAATGTTTATATCTGTAATCACAAATTAAGCCTATGGTATAGGCATTTATTAAATAACTCCTTCCTTCTCTCCCAAGTGTGATATAATGTCTCACTCTCTAATTATTTTAAGGAGAAGATGTCATTCTTGAGTTTTATTGTTTGTGTTAGAAGAAAATACTTATCTATGAGGCAAAGATTTCAGCCATAATTTAGCTCTGTCCCTAATGTGAAAGGTAATAACCTTAATTGAATATCATCCTCCGAAATAATATTAATCTTGAAGATATCACATATCTCTAAAAAGTTGAAGATATGTGCATTTAGATCCTTATTTAGTAAGACATTAAATTACACAAGTTATTGAACTATGAAACCTAACCATTTCCTAATTAAGGTCTCTTTTAATAAACATTTAGGTAATAGAATAATTTCTTTTAGGTTTAACAACTAGATGGTGAACCACCTAGACTTTAATAATGCAATAATGAAAGGTAAGGCAAAGAGGTATGAAGTTTTAAGGCCTATAAATTTTTTCATTTAACTAAAAGCTATTAAACAAGAGCTTAAACGCATCAAACCACTGAGTGCTAATGATATAAAAATAACTCTCTCAACTGCCAGGGCAAATCTAAATGAATGCTAAGAACTACTTTTAGCTAAGCCAATGAACCTTAACTCGTTATAGAAGAAAGAGAAGCTCTTAGTGAAATAAAACAGGAGGATGAGATTTCCGCTTTTTTCTCCAACTAGATCATAAGCAGGAAGAATAAAATAATAAAATTTGTGTCTTAAAAGACAAGGGGATTTGCTAAATATTCCTAAAGAGAACTTCATGATCTTACTACCCAATATTTCTTTAGTTCTCTTAGAATTAGAAGTTTAAATGTACCAAGAAGGCTTGTTGAAGATGTTATTAAAGATGGACTAATTTGAGCATTATCTTTTTACATTAATTACTCCCTTTCATAGGCATGATATAAAGGAGTCACTCCTTAGTCTAAGGCTAAAAGAAGCCCCAATCTCTGATGGGTTTAATCCATGCTTCTTCCAAAAGTCATAGCACTTAGTAGGAGATATAGTCAATGAAGCTTTAAAGAAGTTTTTATCAACTAGTAAGCTACATAGAGAATTCAATAAGACCTTTATAACTCTAGTTCCTAAAACCCATAACCCTTTTAGGCTACAAGATTACATACTTATTTCCTGTTGCAGTTTTATTTATAAAATTAGTTCAAAATTGATTTTCTTTAGACTCAAAGTTATATTGCCTTTCATTACTAACACAAGTCAAGGAGCCTTTATCAAAGGGAAGGACTATTTGTGAAAATATCCTTATAGGCCAAGACTTATTCTGAAATTATTATTGAGACTATAAGATTAAGAGTTTTACACTTAAAATTGATTTTAACAAGGCTTTAGATTTAGTATAAAGGAATTTTCTCTTTGAAGCTCTTAAAGCCTATAGATTTCCACTAAATTTCATTGGTTGGATACACCAATATGTAATAACAACTTCATATGATATACTAATTAATGGGGAACCATCAATAATAATTAAGGAAACTAAGGGATTAAGATAAATGGGACCTATTATACCCTTATCTCTTTAGCCTATGTATGGAAACTCTACTAAGAATGATCAAACTAAGAATTCGAGACTCCAGCAAATTTTAATTCCATTATCAATGTAATAAAATTCTCTTTTTTAGCTTTACATTTGTAGACGACTTATTTTTATAAAGACAAAATGAGGTATATAAAACTCTTGTTCAAGATGCTAGATATTGAAAGGTTCCTAAAAAAATTTATATGGAGTTATAATCCCTCAAAACTCCTTCAAAGTAAAGATAAAATGGTTATAAATTCGTATACCTAAATCACAAGAAGGTTTAAGGTTCAAAGTCACTTAGATCTTAAACAAAACTCTCCTAGCAAAAAGATCATGGGAATGTTTTAAAGATAGAGATTCTCTGTGGGTAAGGTGGGTGTATAGTCATTTTATTAAATTCAAAATTCTTTAGAATGCATCCCCTAATCCCAACACTTTATAGACCCTTCAAAAAATGCTTAAAATAAGAGAGGAACTTGTAAACATATCAAATTTCACATTGGAAATGGAGTAAGCACTTGGCTGTGTTATAATTAATAGAATCCACTAAGAACACTACACTTGCATCTTACTTCTCCAACTATGAAGAATTGATTCCTAATAAACTCCAAGCTTAACATTCTCATAAATGGTAGGCAATAAGCCACTCCTAATCACCTAATCTTTAAGTTGCTCAATCATTATGAACAACCTACCTACCTATAATCCAGATCCTGATAAGCATGACAAAGTTATCTAGACTAAACATAAATTTTGTGACTTTAATAATAGATCTTGTAATGAAATTTTCATAAAAAATAAGTAAATCATATGGTGGTAAAAAACTAATATGGGGCATCTACAAGCTTTTTAAACCTTTTTATATCCTATAACTAGTAATTAAGGGTCGTTTAGACACTAAAGATAGGCATTTATTTAGGAACTTTAATAACCAAAACTGCACTCTATGTAATAGGTACACTGAAAGCCTAGATTATTTTTTTAGTTGTTATTTTTTGTTGAAAATTAGATATTAATCTTTAATCTGCATGAAGTTAGCTGCAGAAGTAACTAGTGGCAACATACCATCAAATGAGCTTCTTAATTAAAACTTAGGAGCAAGTGGGAAACTATAGATTAATCTTTATTTACTTCATAAACTCTATATGGATCGAAAGAAAAAAAAGTTGCTCTCCAAAGAAACTACCAACTAGAAAGCATTCAAAGAGAACACACTAAAATGGATAAAATAAGTTCTTTGTCACAGACACTCAGTTGAACATTAACAGCTTCCTTTAGCTCTAAATTAGAATCTTTGAAATGCTTTACAAAGTACCTACACTTGGAAAAGATTAGCTGCAATCTTGTTAATGGTCCACTTGAACTATATGTTATCCATGTAACTATAATGTAACCTTGTAATTTAAGGTCAATAATGTAGGTTGTATTTCTTTATAGATCGATTTACCTTAAAGAAGCAATCTTAAAAGACAACTTTAGCTTTATTATGGTTAATGTTCAAGGTTTTTGTACCTCCAAAACTTTGACCTTTAGGTTAATTTAATATATTATTTAATTTATAAAAAAGTAAGGTAATAAATAGGACTTAAACAACTAATTGATAAATTAACCTAAATGTAAAATCCCCTAGAATCTCTCCATGGATTAATTTATCTTGATTTAATTATTAAACCTAGTTTATTGGACCAATAGAAATTTTAAAGTTATACCATATTCTTTCTCAAGAGCTACAACTTGTAACCTTAAATTTGATTGATTGAAATCTCTTTCTAATTAAAACCCTAAGAATGCATTACCTTCTTCTATGAATTTTATTTTTAGATTTGAGTTAAGCTCAAAAGATTTATATAGTCATATCTCTAGGATTCTATTTAACTCTTATTATTCATGTCACAATCTATTCATATATATGATTCTTAATCGCTATAAAAGAAATATGTTTAATAAAAACATTAGAAATTCCAATTCAATTCAAGAAGTAATTATAGTAATTCACAAGGGAACTTTAATCTTTTATTAAGAAAAATAATCTATAGAAATACATAGTTAAGGGGTTTATCTAAGTCTATCATATTTTAGTTTACACTGAGAAAAAAATTGTGATGAAGAAAGAAAGAAATGATTCACATGAATCTTCAATCTTAAAGCCTTCACTTGAATCTTAGTGGAAAGCCCTTCTTTTCTCTTTAAAGTTACTACTGTTATTGCCTTAAGATGCTTTAAATAATTTCTCTAATAATATGTTACCATCTAATCCTTTCCCCCTTTGTATGTCTCTCTTTCTTTTTTATCTGAAACCCTAGAATTTTAAGAAATATAACAAAATAAGATCCAATATAAAATTACATTTATCCTCTGTTCCTTTCATAAAAACTCTCTATTTTATGAAAATCACATTCAACATAGGTCTAGAACATGGACCTATATTAGACCTATGTTGTATGACATCTAACATAGCTTTAATAGGATGCCATGTTAGTACCCTATATTAGACCTATATTCCTAAAAATCATGGAAAAACTTCTCTAACTTGTCTTTAGCTTGCCGAAACAATTTCTTCTTCATTAAAGATCTAAAACAGCGCTTCAAAACAAAATACTAAACATAATATGTATCAAGTACAATAAAACTATCAAAAAATAAGTAAAAATCTCTCTAAATCATGGTAAAAATATAAACCAATTAGCTTATCACGTTTAACAAATAAAATATTGTATGTAGGGTCACTCTTTACCCATTAAAGGATGAAGATAGTAAATTCCTAAGTGAACCTTGGGATGTGGATATAGGTCAAGAGTTATTGGACCAAACCAACATAAATCAAAATTTGTCTCTTCTTCCTTAAAACTTGGCATCACTTTGTTTGGGTTTCCTACTCTCTTTAACTACTATTGTGATTTCTTTATAATTATCATATAGTAATTTAACATAATCAATTAATTAGAATAGAAAATTTATCCACCAGTTTTCAAATAATACAAAAGGTGAAAACACTAATTTATTCCCTCTTACATTCCATTTGGGGTTTTACACAATTAAATCAAATTCTCATATTGAAACTAAATTTAAACTTAGAGCAATTCAATAAAATGGTGGATATAACATCACTTAATCTACTTTGTGTGTTACTAGATGCAAAAAGGACAAATTTATCTACTTTGTATGCTACTAGATGCAAAAAGGACAAATTTATCATATTTTATCTGAATATAAGCCAAAGTTAAACTAATTCTATTGCATTTTTGTATTTCATCAATTGGTTATCTACATGTTTTAAATTTGCAAAGTTGTATTGTAGGATGCTAAATACTTTATATTTGCAAGTATGAATTATGAGATGTAGCAAAGTTAGTTATATATATTCTTTAGTTAATTTCCATTTTTCAAACTCAATGACAACTGTTATATAATGCTTTTGACAGAATTAATATGTTATAAATAGATATTGATGAATATCAATAAATTATGTTATTATTTAATTGTTCATAATTAAGTTTGATATCTTTGCAAATGCACCTCTATTGATAGGTACTTTTAAGTAAAAAAGTCACTTCATAATGGCTTTATATATTGTCCTCTGCTCCAACAATATGAAGTATAACTAAAATACATGACACAATTTCATAATTGTAAATTATATGTCTTAATGTACCATTGAAGCATCATTAATAATGTCATTGCTAACAAATTATCATGATGCAACATTAAAGTTTATAAATTTGAGATTCTTTAACTTTTCAATAAATAATATTATCAATATACGTATAAAAATCACATCACCTACTCTGTAATCAAAAGCAACCTTTGCAACCTTCTAGTTCAAAATTGTATACTTCAGTAATACTTTAACTTATGTCAATTCTCTATTAAATCTATCCATCTCCTTTAAGAACTTACCATTAATTTATATACCAATATACTCTTTTAACTTCTTGTTTTTAGTTTTAATATTTTTATTTTAAATATTTAACTATTTAATAATTGATTTGGACCTATCACTTAATTCATTATTCACCCATATGAAAACTTTAGATCCAACTTCTTACATTACAAATGATAACATAAATCATTCATGTCAAACATATAGAATATTGAGTGATCAACTCATTACCAACCTTAAAATGAGGACTACTATAAAATCTTCTTACATGATTCTCATTTATCTATGAAATCATTAAAGGGTTTAGACATAATTACAAAAAGCATGCTCATTGTATTATGTTTGATGATGACTCTTATTTGTAGATTTTGAAGATTCACCATTTATTATCTTTAATAATTAACTATACCAACCAAGTAATGTAAAGATTAAGGTAACTAGAAATAATAATCAATTACAGAAGGAATGTGAGCACTTTAAATATATCATAAGAAATCATAATTTTGAAGATGGAACTACGTTCAAATATATTTGTTGATAGCTTAAAATAAATTAGACCATATAGCCCAAAGGCCATAAAGTTTGCCTAGAAATGGAATCCCAATAAATGTTTAGCTAAAGAATTCATAGACGATGAAAAATTAGGGATGAGGGAAGAAATGTGCTGAATTTTATGGAAATATAGGACATGGAAGTTGAGAAAATTGTGGGAGGTAGTTAACAAAACATGGCTAAATAGGCTGGAAGTTAAGAAGTTATTTGAGGATGAATTCTAAGATATGGAAGTTAAGAAGAAAGTGGTAGGTGATTAGCTAAAATATATGAAAGTGGGCATTTGTAGCAAAACCTATTTAAGGCTGAGAGGACTATAAGTTCACCAGTACTATGAGAATGGAGGACATGACAACTCCCATAACAACACAGTCACACTCTAAAGAAGGCAATCAATTTATTTTAAAACACTTTGTTATTTTCTTAGCTTTCTTTACATTGTAAATTAACCTTCGTTATACCAAATTCCCTTTTATAATTTTTTATTCCCTTTTTCAAAGTTCTTTCTTCACTTTATATTTCAATTCAACATATTTTAGCATTTTGGTATCTTAAAATTCTATTTTTAAGTTTTTTGAAGCTCATTTATGTCATTAATAAGAAGTTAGGTATAAATTCTAGGATAATTCTTCTCTGGCACATCCAAATTCTAGATTAACATTAAATAATTTGTCATGCTCAATGGGACAAAGATGTTAAGAGAATAAAATTAAAAATAAATTACTTTACCTGTAACCTTAAAAGAAGTAGTCCTTGTAACCATAAGGAATGAAGGATTTACATTTTAGATGCCAAAGAATCTTGAAAAGATAGTCTCACCTTCAGCTAACTTTCTTGTTGTCAAGAATCCAAAATTGTCGAGATAAAACAATATGGCTTGCATAAACAAAATTCCTTAATTGAAGTCTAACATGACCTCTATGGTCAACACATTTAAAATATTGATAGAAAATGTTGACAAATTGTCTACTGTACTGATACAATTTGTAGGGCAGAATTCACTTATTTTAGCAAACCAAATCTCTAAAGGAGTTGGTGGCATTTTTCCATTAATGCAACGAAAGTTAAAGAATGTAGTCATCTTGTAGCTACTTCCTTTGAAGATGAAAGATAGTAGAACTTTTAACCATAGGCTTGCAATATTATCATATCTCTACCAATTATAAGTAAACTATAAATAAAATCAAAAGGTATTTATAAGTGCTTAATGGGACTTAGGTAAGTTATGATTGAGATAATCAAAGGGTTACTAAAATTGAAAAAAATTTACAGTATCTAAGATTACAAAAAAACTTAGTTTTTCATGATATAGGTTCTTCATAACATGAATCCATTGGTACCATAATTCAAACACCTTGTTTTAAGCTCGCAAGATGGGATTCACATCTTTCTTTAAGTCAAGTAAGGGCACTCAATGAGCTAAACTCTTGCATATCGATGCCGAAGTCAAATTAACCTCTGAACAAACCAAAGTAAGAAGCATACCTTTCTTTGCATGCCATG
>JANSVA010011171.1:0-15751 GCA_025504915.1 Erythroxylum reticulatum | reverse complement strand
TTCACTTGAACCAAAATCTACACAAGTTCAGATGCATTATATTCACCAAATCAGTCACACAATAACCAAAACCCTCATCAGATGACTTCCTCCCCTCAAAACCAATCCTATCCGAGCCATATGCAGTATCAAATGCCCCAAATGTATTCTAAAAAACAATATTCTCCATAAATGCCTTACCCAAACTTCAAAAACACTAGCCAATTCCTAGGAAACAATGTCAATCGAATGCAAGGTGGAACAAGAATAACAAGATGAGGCATGTTTCCAAATTGCAAGTTTTATGGAAAGAATAAATATGCAGCTGAAGAATGCTATTAGAATGATAATGTGGAATGTGCTTATTATAGAAAAAGGGGACACTCCAGAAGGGTATACTATAAGAAATGGTTGAAAGAATAGCAAAATCCTCAAAGCTCCATCTTTAGCAAGCCACCTCCAATACATTCTCTACAAAGACCAAACACCTTGTCAAATTTGATGCCAGCCTAATCACAACATTACCAAGACCCCTTTGAATCACAAATGTACCAAGCTTATTTTGCTGGAAAACCTGAAAACACTCAAACATCTCAACTAGCTCAACACTGTATATCTTAATTTCCAGTACCTTAACCACCTATATCTTAACCTCAATTGCCTCAATACTCTTTGATGCCTTAATCTCATATATCTTATCCTCAAATGACTCAGCCCTACACATTTCATCCAGGATTAACATATTAGATACATCATCAAAGCACTTAAACACCAATGTCTAGCCTATCAAGCTAACAACCTCAAAGTACAAACTCGACAAACAACTCCTTGCCATATCCTTAACCAGAAACTCACACAAACACTCAAAGCAACTTGCCAAACATTTCAAGCACTCAACCTGGACCTTCACAGATCAAAAACCTATCAAAGAAAACCATAACAGAAGAGAGTGTATTTGTGGCAGAAACCTGTCAAGTCTTGGAAACAAACTCTGCTGATAATGTTTATATACCTAAAGTGAAAAATGAGAAGAAGAGTGAGTGGCTAATAGATAGTGGTTGTTCTAACCACATGACAAAGAAGAAGGAAGCATTTGTAGAGAAGGATAATAACGTTAATGTTTTGGTTAAAATAGGAAACGGAGAAATCTTACCTATCACAGGGAAAGGGGCTGTGAAGTTGGGAGAAAAAGCTGGAAGCACCATACTTGATCAAGTTTATTACATGCCCGAACTTGATCAAAACCTGATAAGTGTTGGCCATCTCTTGGAGAAGAATTATAGTGCATTTTCAATAAGGAATGTGCAAAATTTTCGATACAGAAGGTGAGCTAATACATAAGATCCCAATGGTGAATAGAGTTTTCAAAATAAGAATAGCAAATGTAGAGGGAGCATTTGCTGTAATATCAGTGACTAAATTAACACTATTGTGGCATAAGAGGTATGGACATGCAAGCCTTGATTATATAATTGAAATGTAGAAAAAGGAGTTGGTTGTGGGATTACCTCAGTTGAGTAATAAAATGAAGAGTGGATGTGAACCATGTTCCAAGGGGAAGAGTCATGTCTTACCCTTTCCAATAAGTGACTGGAGGGCCACAGAGAGACTATAATTGGTGGACACTGATGTTTATAGACCTATGGGCACACCATCAGCTGGAGGAAGTGGGTATTATGTTGAGTTTATTGATGATGTATCAAGGTATTCATGGATTTATTTTATGAAGAGCAAAGATCAAGTATTTGGGTTGTTTAAAGTGTGGAGGGCAGAAGTTGAAAGTCAAAGTGAAAATAAGGTGAGATGCTTGAGAAGTGATAGAGGAGGAGAGTATGTTTCGAATGAGACGGAGAATTACTTTGAAAGGGAAGACATATTCAATCAATTTTTAGTAGCATACTCACCACAACAAAATGGAGTTTCAGAAAGAAAAAATAGGAACACAGTATACATTGCTAGATCAATGATGTCTAGGATGAGAGTACCCAGGAAATTCTAGCCTGAAGTATGCTTTATAGCAGTGTATTTGCAAAACAGATTAAAGACTAGATCATTAAGGAGAAAACTCCATTTGAAGTCTGGTTTGGGGTTAAGCCAAAGGTGCAACACTTGAGGGTATTCGGATGTATAGCCTATATGCATGTTCCTGAAGATAAAAGAACTAAGTTGGATAAGAAAGCAATCAAAGTAGTCATGATGGGATATAGTGTGGAGTCCAAATGGTATAAAATTTATAATCTAGAAATTGAGAAAATGTTAGCGTCTAGAGATGTGAGGTTTGATGAAAATGAGGGATGGAAGTGGGAAGAGTCAACAGTTAGAAAATTAGGAAGAGTAGAAATTGAACTTCCATCAAATGATCCAAATGTTGATGAGATAATGAGAGAGGCTGCAGATAATTACATCAATTTTGGAAGTGATGGATCTTAGGTAGAGACATCTCAATCGGATCCACAAAACTCAGATAACATTGAAAGTGATGGAGTTCAGAAGGAGCTTTTACCAAGTCCTGACAATGATGAATTGATCTTGGAATCTCAAGAGGAGACATCAAGCTCAGACAGTGATCGCAATACAAGAGACTTGGCCTCAATTTATAATGAAACTAACCCTTTGTTTGATTTCAGGTATAATGATGCAGACGAAGAAGAAACAGATGATGCTTTGAAAATTGTTGAATTTGCATTGCTTTCAAGATCAGAACCAAAGTCATATAAGCAAGCTGTCAAGTAAGGGGTGTGGTAAAGCTCTATATATGAAGAAATAAAGGCCATTGAAGAGAATGGGACATAGCTGCTAGTTGATTTACCAAGTCCAAAAACCAAGGTTGTAGAATTGAAGTGGATTTATAAGGAGAAGTTGAATGTGGATGGTTCAATCAATAAACACAAAGCAAGACTTGTAGTGAGGGGATATAAGCAAGAGTATGGGATAGACTACACCAAGGCTTATGCACCAGTAGCAAGATTGGATACTGTGAGGTTGTTGTTGGCCTTGGGAGCAAATAATGGATGGAGGGTGCATCAAATGGATGTGAAGAGTGCATTTCTCAATGGAATATTAGATGAGGAAGTATATTTGAAGCAACCCGAAGGATATGTAAAAAAGGGATAAGAGTAGAAAGTGTACAAGTTGGTGAAGGCTTTATATGGCTTGAAACAAGCTCCAAGAGCTTGGTATTCGAGAATTAACAATTGCTTGATGCAAAGTGGATTTAAGAGAAGCAAGAGTGAAGCTACACTTTATGTTAAAACTTGTGTTGAAGGAAAACTGACATGTTCATTATATGTTGATGATTTGCTAGTAATAGGCATTGAATACAAGCTTATAGAAGAATTCAAGGAATCAATGAAGTCAGAATTTCAAATGACAGGTACTTATTGGGTCTGAAAATACAACAAAGAGAGGAGGGGGTCTTTATTCATCAAAATAAATATGTTGAGGAGTTGATTGAGAAATTTAGTTTAAAGTATAGTAGTGGCACGACAACTCCCATGGAGCATCAGTTGAAGTTGGAGGTTACAAAACCAGATGAACAATTTGATGTGACTTATTATAGAAGTATAATTGGATCTTTAATGTACTTAAGTGCATCAAGGCCAGATATTGCATGTGCTGTGAATATTTTGGCTAGTTTCAATCATAATCCTTCAAGACATCATGCTTTATATGCTAGGAGAATATTGAGATATGTGAAGCATGCTGTTGACCATGGAGTTTGGTATGGAAGAGGGGAAAAGGTGGAGTTGTATGTATTTCGTGATGCAAGCTATGCTGGAAATGATGATTGTAAAAGTAGAAGTGGGTACTGCAGTAGCTTAGGGATTGGTGTTTTTTCTTAGAGTTCAAAGAAGCAGAGAGTTGTTGCTCAATCCATGGCTGAGGCTGAATATGTAGCAGAAAACATAGCTGCTAAACAAGCTCAATGGTTGAAGAAAATTTCGATGGATGTAGATGAATTGAAGGAAAAATGTGTAACTATCTATTGTGACTCTAGTGCAGCAATTTCAATGGTTGAGAATCCATCCGATCATATGAGTACCAAGCATATGAAGGTGAAATATCATTGTGTTAGGGAATTGATCGAAGAAAAGGATATTAAGATGGCTTTTTGCAGGTCAAGCTTTCAACTTGCGGATTTGTTCACCAAAGCCATGCCAAGATGGAGGTTTGAGTCTTTAAAGAAGATGATAGGTATGCAGGCTCCACGAAACAAAGGAGGGAGCTATTGAGTTGAATTGTTTTATGGAGCCTGAAATATTGAAGATGGTGGAGGAATTGGCCATGTCAGTGAAGGTAAGGAAGAAACGAAGGCTGAAGGGAAGGCTAAAGAATTTCAGGTGCAAATGGAAATTGGAAACAATGATTCTAAGCATAATTCAAGGTTGCGTGGATCACAGAAATGATGTTTAGAGTCATATGAGTGAAGCCCAGGGCAGGATGAAAGATGGAAAGGTGAGGGAAGTAGCTGTGAAGACTTCGGAGTAACCAGAACAGAAAGGAAATTCAGAGCATGAAAAACTAGAAGCAAAGGAAATTTAAAATAGAGTTCAATTGATGCAGTGAAGTTCAAGGAAGATTAAGTTAATAAAACTAAAGAAAATTAATCCAATCAAGAGTCATTAGAGTTAATTAAAGTGTGCATGGCTAGTATACCACACACCTAATTTTCTTGCTATCATTAAGACTTTGTCTCCTGAAGCTCTTAATTTCATTAGCTGTTGAAGTTGTCATGTTCTATTATGCTAGGGACAAAATGTTTGCTTTTTGTGTTTTTGGCAAATGAAGAAAAACGTGATATACTCCTGCTTTTACTCTTCAGGTTATGTCTTTATTTTATAGTCATTAGAAAGGATGTATGAGTCAATATATAAGGCTCTTCATTGTCTTCAAGTTTGTAACAGAAAAACACCAAAATAGCAATACAAGAAGTTCCTGTTTTATTCCCTTGTGAATAAATATCTTCATTTTTATCTTGTCTTATTTTTCTGAAGTACATATTGTAACGTTGTAGAACTTGTTGCATAGAGTGGAAAATCCTCTAAAGTGGTTTCTGAAATTGAAACCTGAGTAACATCCAACTTTTAGTAATTACTCTAAGACATTAATAAACACTTCAACCCTATAAGAGAGTGACTATTACAATCCTTGAGTAACAATGAGGTTTAAAATTCGAAGATCATAAGCAGTAGAACTTCCCACTTTGTTGGAGCAGACATGAACAATACAACAGATGTTCGAGAAAAAGGCTTAAACCAGGAAGACTTGTCTTTTAGTCTTAAAGGAGGTACATTCTTTAATCTTCAGGAGTGCACCTTTAAGAGAAAGAAGACTTAATGTAAAAACAAAATTTGAAGTTTCAAAAGGATATTGATAGAACACTAAAAGCATTTTTATAGATAGGCAAAATTAAAAATACCAAGAATGCTAAGATAAAATGGAGTGAAGTGACTACCCCAAAGAAGCATGGTGCGGTTAGTATTATTCACATTTCAACTATGCAAAATGTTCTTACGTGTAAAGGCTTTGGTGTCTCTATACTGATCTAATTCTCTCTAGATTAAATGGATGAACGAGTATTACCTAAAAAATGCAAACTTTTGGCAGGAAGATTATACATGGGCTGGCTTTTAGATCCTTAAGTAGATGAGGTCTATCATCTACCCTTGTATTAAACATAAAATTGGGATGGACAAGGACATGGATCTAGTTTGATATCTGGCTTGAGGTAAGCCCTATTATTTATAACTCTGAGTTTCTTTATTTGAGGAACAGATTGCCACTTAATCTTAAAGTCTCTTCATTGATTTGCAATGGGCAATGGAGGGGTAGAATCAAAGGCTTTGCCTCCTTAATTAAACACTTTCCTTGTTTGAATGATGAGAGGACTAAAGGTGCTATTACTTGGACTCTCAATCTAACTGGAGATTACTCTAACTAGTCCTATCATCAGTTGTTCACTTACAGTTTTATTGAAGTTCCAAGATATAATCTTTCATAGAAAATTCTTTGAATCCTAAAGCCTTATTTATAGCCTAGCTCACGATTAAGAACATGCTTAAGACCAGAAGGCAATGGCATGTAATGGATATGATACTTGTATGTTATGTGAAATGACAGTGGAGGACAGAGACCACCTCTTTTTTCTTTGCAGATACTCCAAGTCAATTTGGAGTAGGATTTTGCATTTGCTATCAGATAATAGTAGTGGATATGAATGGTAACAAACTTTGGAATTGGTTATTATTCACTAAAAACTAGGGTAAATCAATGCAACTCTTTACAAAGTATCTTTTACTACTACTATTTACACCATTTGAAAGGAGAGAAATAGAAGCAAGAGAAGGGAATCATCAACTTGCAGCAAGAATTGCAAATTGGATTAGAGCTTCAATATATGCTCAAAATGCACAAAACACTCTTTCCGTTGACATGAGGAGCAAATGGGAATTATAGATTAGCTCAATCTTTGCTTTATGTTGATCTTTTGCAGTGCAGCATCCCCCAAAATACTCAGTTTTTTTTTGTAAAGTTAGTTAAGGCTATAAGCCTAGAACTCATTATAATGTAGCTATAATTTTATCTATAATTTATGTAACATTCAATTAAAAAAAAGAAATTTGAAATCAAGAAATTTGTTAAAATTAATAACAAGAATTGCCTTAGAGGTCTTATACTTCAAGAAAAGGGATTAAAAAAATAGAGGTTTACAAGTGATGAGTTTAAGGGGTTTTAAAAGAAAATTTTATCCAAAAGAAAATTGTTAATTTAAACTAAAAAGATGTGCACTTTAACTTAATTTAGAATTTATTGATAATTGAAATTATTGTATTCAATTTATAAAATGAAATTTAAATATAATTCCATCTAAATAAAAAAATCAATTTTATACTTAAATTGAAGAAAATTAAAAATATAAAAATTTCTATTTTCTATTAAAATTATATGACTAAGGGCAGATGTTTTAAAGTCAAGTAATTAAAATTTAGCTTAAAGATTGCCTAAAAAGATAATGAGTATAACTTGAGATAATTTTTTTTTATTAAAATTGGTTTTTGGGACTTTTTATTGTAGACTTTTCAATAGGTCAAAGGTTGAGTAAGGTTTTGTAAAATAAGCATGTTATCTTAAAGTATGTTATTGGCTTTTTTTTTTGAACATAATGTACACCCATATTGTGTTATATCATTTAAATTGAACACGATAACTTATTCAAACAGGAATTTATAAGCAAAAAAGTTAAAAAAAGCTATTGGCAATAATGGTAAGGAGACATAAATAATTTTGTTGATCCTAAGTCACTTAAAAATAGGGTGAATTTGGAGATTATAATAAAAGAATCACTTAAAGAGAATTATCAAAGATCTTATATGTAAAAAGAACACTTTATAAACTTTAAAGGAATACCAAAACAAACAAAATTTCTTAGAACTTAGTATATGGTATTGTTAAACTAGAGACAAGACTAAGGCAGTATTGAAGTATTCTTAGCCTCTTTAAATTAGTTGCCTGGCAGTTTTGTGTGTCCAATTGATATACCAAATTATACATTATTAATAAATTATACAAGCAGATATATATAACAAGGATAATGACAATTATATAAGAGCAATATATGATAATTAAATGATAAAGGAGATAGGACAATACTAAATTTATAATGGTTTGATTCTTCTTGATCTATATTTATTCCTTAAGGTCATTTAGGAATTTAGGATCTATTATGGCTCTTCTTTGGTGGGCTAAGAGTATAGTGCTATAACTTGTATTTTTAAGGTTCAAGACAACCATTACAAGATTTAAGCAATTAGAACTCTTTCGATTATATCCCTAATTTTCTCAAGATTGACACCACTTTCTATAATAAAACTCTCATTTTATAAAAAAAGAACAAAATTGTTGCACAAGCTTTGAATCTCTTATAAAACTTAAAATATTTTGTTGCTCTTATTTTTCTTATGTATTTTACTTTGTAGAGGTCTTCTTATATTTGATCTTCACTTTATAGTCACTACTAAGATTTATGAGCAGGAGTGCTGGCCCATTAGACAAATGTATAGTCATAAGTTAATGGTGACAGAAATGAGGATGCTCCATTGGATGTGCAACCTTACTAGAAGAGATAAGATCAGGAATGTAATGGTTTATTAAGAGGAAAATTAAAGGTAGCTAATATTATTGAAAAATTCAGAGAGACAAGGCTTGGGTGGTTTAGACAGGTTGAGAGGAGACACCTAGATACTCTAGTGAGAGATGCGAGAAGATTGTATTTAGAGATTATAAGAGAAAAAAGTAAACCCTAAGAAAAACTGGGGGGAGGTGGTCAAGAATAATATAACATTGCTGGAACTTATCGAGGATATGATCCACAATAGAAAACTTTAGCGTACTAGGATACAAATAAAAGATATCTCATAAAGAGATCTTTGTCGTTCTCATAGGTCTTTTAGCATTTTCCTCTTGTAGTTAGCCCAAACTTTTAATTATGTAGTACTTACCTCTTAGGGATTTAGCATAAGCTTTTCCTACTTAGCCTGATTATTATCATCATCCTTACTATTATTGTTATTGTTTATTATCATCATCATCATCATCATCCTTGTTGTTGTTGTTGTTATTGTTATTTTTGGGAAATGAAAGAATGATTTGATTACTATAGCAGAAGCTATTACAATATTTCAATATTACATAGAAAACCTAATTGGAGCTAACTAGGACTTTCTATTGTGATTGGTAGTTCTAATACAAGAATTTGAAAGCTAACAGCAAAAGTCAGTAACTGAATTTAAAAACAACCATTCATATGTTCCATTTATCTTTCATACTGGTGGTGAGAAGATGGTTAACACTTTTAGCTCATATTGCCGCTCTAATATAGTTCATAATGTTATTAGCTAGTTTGTACTTTTCTACCTCCCTTTGTTTATAGATTTGATAGTTTCTCTCTTCCATATCATGTATATGGTAGTGATGAAGGCTTCTTTACGTAGGAATGCATTCTTTTTTTGAGGTTTGGAGTAGTTGATGAACCACCTCAAGGTATGTTGACTTTCATCGGAATGGTTTACTACATCCACCATATATTGAATCATGCTCCATTTGGCTTTAGTATATTCACAAGCAAAGAACAAATGAATTCTATCATCGTCAGCATTATGACATAGAACATAAGAGGTTTTAGTTAGCCTAAACCATCTGCATTTAGTCCTGAGTCTGTTTTTGATAATTGGCCAAGTAATAATGGAAGCTTTTGGATTTAAAGAGTTTTTCCATTTTAGATTTTATCATGGAACCTCCATTGTCTCATCCCTGTAGATCCTACGACATGACTAATTAGTGAAGTGTCTTTACGAATTTGGAGTCCAACATATTTCTTTATTATTTGTTTGTTTGTTATTATTATTATTAATTTGTTTTTATATTTATTTATATTTATTTTCTTTTTTTATGTGATTCATTCGAAAATAGTCTCTCTATTAGTTAGAGGTAAGACTGCATACTACTAGATCTTCCCATATCTCTCATTTCAACAAGATTTTTTACTGGGTTATTGTTGTTGTTATTATTTTTATAGTCAATACTAGAATCCTTTATTTTCATGTGATAAAATATAACCATCTTTTACCCTATTTCAATTGATGGACCTAATTCTATAGACAAAATCATTATTCATAAAGATTCGAATATCCTATAATTGGTCAATTGAATAAAATGCTTTTAAAAGAGAATTTTTCTGGGTCTTAGTATGCTTCTATATCTTGTTTTTAACTTGCTCCGAAGCATATGAATATCTCATGGAATTCTTTAAATAAATTTACGAATTAAAACAATCCTCTAAGTGAATCAAATTATGTCAAAGTTTCCAACTCTTATATAAACATTCAAGGGTTTAAGCTTTTTCTTTCTTGAAATGAACGTAGCCTTGCTTAACTATGCTTTTACAAGAAGTCTTAGTATATATCATACTTAAATAAAAATGTAATACATAAAGTACAAAATGGCCCAAAAACAACTTTATTTTAGGTTTAGAGAACTATAGGCTTACAAATAACTAGTTAGGAGTTGGTTAATTTTCTTTCATATAGACTTATAAACGATTTCATCCTTTTGTTCATTTTTCAATATAAGATTTGACAACCATCTCCATATAGGATGTTATAATGCTCCATCCTTAATGTCTTTAACAATTCCCAATATATAATCTACAATCTTCCCTTCCCTTTTATTAGTAAAAAAGTAGAAATTTGCCAAGAATCACCATTGGTCATTGCCTACCATCGATGCCACTCCCTACGCTTGCCGTCTCAACTCATCATTGTATTGATGAAGATTTATTCTGATATCATTTGTAATAGTTTGAGTTTATACTAGTCTAATAATAACTCCATTTTGCGTTGAAGAATACCATAATCCCAAAAATAGGTAGTTACGAGTTCCAATAGTAGTTTTTTCTATGGACTTATAAAACATTTAATCCTTTCTTTCCTTTCCAAAATGAGATTTCACATTCACCACTGTGTAAGATGTAACCAAAAAAAATTATTATGGTTTGATCTTTCCTTGAATTATACCCAATCCTATTGGAAATTGGAATCCAATATATCTTCCTCTAAATTAGTGAAAGGTAACCCCTATGAAATCGTCTTATTATTTTTTATGGGTGAAAAGTAACCCTTGCATAATCATCTTCTTTAATATTAAAGAGCAAGTGCTTTCGATGTTTTAATCAAAGCATATGAATAAATGTTTAGACTGTATCATAATGTTTTGAATGAAATAAATCTTGAATTTTAGTTTTTTCAAAAGATGAGTTTAATTTCTTTGAAAGTGCAATTTAAACAAAATAAAAGATGAGAGAAATGATTCAAAATTCTTAAGAGGATGAAAGGGGATAATGCAAAGTGTTTTTATTTAAAAGAAATGATAGAATGGGCCTTAAAAACAAAAGATTGATCTTTAAAAAAAGTTGGACGAATTGGACCTTTAAAGGCTATAAAAAAATGATTTAATTTATTTAATAGGAAATTTTGATTCTTTTAAGGAAAAGGAGCATTGACCTAAAATGTTATTTTTAAAAAGGAGTGAGGTTTAAAACTAAAGGCTTTTAAAGCTTCAACTTGATGTAAATGGAAAAATAGAGCATAAACTTAAACAAAGAGAAATAATTTCTTTTTGAAAAGTTAAAGAATTGTACTAAAGAAACACCTCATAAATATCATCGGTCCAAGGTATAGCTCCATATAAATAATTACAAGACCATAACTAGCTACTAACACTTATTTTCAGATTTTGAACATTGTATGCAGCTTAGTGCTTGACATTAAGGTTTAAATCCCTACTTCATTCTGATTGTGCTAAGATTCTCTATGAATTACTGTTGGCCCTTGAATTTTTTTATAACTAAGCATGATTAATTTGACATTGGGGTCTCCCTAGATTTATATATGTTGGAACTAATGAGCTTGCTAATGTGGGTAAGATAATAGGACATAGGTTAAGGGAATTAAAGTGTAATAAGAGTATGTAAGGGCAATTTTGGCAAGTCACATAAATTTAGAAACAATAAGGCTTTAAATGAAGGGCAAAATGAACATTGTGAAATCATTAAGGGTATAAAAAGGAGAAGATGAAGGGTGGACTTGAGTTGGAAGAAGCCAAAAATGTGATTGGAGAAAAGAGAGAAGAGTGAAGCACGAAAGAAGAGAAAAAGAAGAGAAAGAAAAGAGTATGTTAGGTTTTGATTTTTTGTAGTCTTAAAGAGTGTTTTTGAGGCTGCGCAAGAAGGGAAAAAGGTAGAGAAAGATAAGATCTTTCTTTTGAACCAAACATCCCTTCATTTGGTGAAGCTTTAAGGTAAGAACATTTTAATGCTTTGGATTTTGGAAGGATTTTGGTTCATGAAACTTAGAAAATGTATGAGTTTAAGTATTCTAAGACCCATTTTAAGCATATGTTTCTTTGGGTTTTCAGTTGGAATTCCTATTGATTTTGGGATTTGTATCTTTATTGAAGAAAATCAAGGGAGGCAAGAGGAGCAGGAAGAGAGGCACATTTGAGCAAGTTATAAGCAAGGAAATTCAAGGTGGTTTTCACTTTTATAATTAAGTAATAAGCCATAAAAGTTTTTGAAAAAAAGACAATAAATGCTTTTCAACTACTTTATTCATGTGAATTTTATTGTTTGGTACATGTTGTAAGAATGTGCTACATGGTTGTACATGAAATGTGTTGATGATTGATGAAAAAAAGACTTTGCAAGTGATTTCTGAAAAGATAACGTGTTTATAAAATCATGTTTTTGAAATATTTCAAGTATATGAAAAGCAAGTTTTCAAAAAGTGCCATTTTGGGCAACAGGTTTACAAGTTATAAAATATGTGTTATGTGGGTTTGTGGTAGTCCCTTAAGAATGTCACGTGCACGTTGACCAAGTATAAGCTTCTCCTGCCTGCCCGTTATTGGCATGGAGCTCCTTCATGGACTCCCTCAAGTTTACGACTACACAGGACCATTATATGGAAATATGTAGTGCGTTATGTTTTTGGACCTACCCAAACCATTATGTTGTGGTTATGTGCTTATGTCATGTTAACAAGTTTGATGCAATTCATGTTTTGCAGCTTGTGGATTTTTGGCTGAAAATCTAAGAAACAGGAATTTTAAAAACTTATTGAAAATTTTTATATGACAAGAAAAATGTTCTCAAAAGTTTTGCTTATTCTTGTTATAAAATTGTTATCCACGGGCTTAATCTCACCCCCCATTTTCCTCCCCCACATCTAGGTGATGAGCGAGATATCGAGGAGACAAGGGTCAAGGTATCACTCCAATTTTTGTATATTTTGTATTTGAAGCAAATTTTGTGAAGAGAGGCTTTAGTTGCATTTTGAGCAAATCATTTATTATATACCTTCTGTATTTTGGAATTTCAAGATATTAATGTATTTGTGGCTTGAATTGCCCACTAAAGCTTTGTAAGACTCTTATCTTTTGATGCAAATGGGATATAATTACATTTTTGGTCATGACTCTCTTTTAAGTTTGTACATTGCATTTTTAAAGTTTTCATAAGGGAAAAGTTCGTGTTTGGACTTCAAGGGAAGGTTTAGATTAATCTAGGATGATTTAGGCAAGTGTCCTTCTAGGAAGTTGTAGGTCTTTCCTTTAGTTTTCCAACGATAGATAGCCTAGAATTGTTAGACATCTGGGTTAAAAGTTGTGGCCCTTAGAAGGGGAGATACGTAGGAGTATAAAGATGCATCATCAATAAAGATGCATCTTCTATAAAGAGGTATTGTCTGTAATGGTGTATTGTCTGTGATGATATCACATCGTCTGCGATGACGTCATTACGTCTGTAGGGATGTATTGTCTATAAAGATGCATCGTCTGTAAAGAGGTATCATTTGTGAAGAAGTATCATCTATGATAATGTCACATCGTCTATGATGTCATCACTACGTCTGTAAAGATGCATCATCTGTGATGACATCATAGCATCTGTGATGATGTCATATCATCTTTAGAGTTGTATCATCTGTATCGTCTGTAAAGATGTATCGTCTTAAGAGTTGCATTATCTTAAGTTGACTTTGCTTTATCTTAAGTTGACTCTGCTTCGTCTTAAGAGTTGCATCATCTTAAGTTGACTTTGCTTCGTCTTAAGTTGACTCCACTTCGTCTGTCTTTCCGCTTCATCTGTTTCCTGCTTCGTCTACCTTTTTGCTTCGTCTTTCTTTCTGCTTCGTCTTTCTTCTACCTAGGTGACCAATACTTCTCCTTCTATACACTATTCATCTAATGCCATTGTCTGCTCCATTTTTGACTTTTCAGACGATAGAATCCACCTTCGAGGTCTGCATGGAAATTGTAGATCTCAAAGTCTTCTTTCAAAACGCCCTAAAATGGTATAAATCTGATATCCCAAATGACAATTATACTGATTGCCCCAAGTCAGGTGCAACATGATTGAGGTTAAAACCCTGTTTGTTTTTTTTAGCCATAACCTTATTATGGGATCTCCAAATGAGATGACTCTTGTCTTTAATTAAAGTAGAGATATAGAGTCTCAAATGTTCTGCACAAGTCTATTTAAAATTTAATTATGGGGTTTCCCAAAATTTTTTCAAAAGTAGGAAAAGGGAGTTGGTTTGACGTTTATCTTGGTGTGGCTAGCCACTCATGTGGGATGGTGACTAAAGAGGGTTCCTTGGAATAACCCTATAGGATATTTTGCTCACGCTTTATGACTTTGAATGTTGGGCTTCGAAATCGGGGTCAAACATTTTATGGTATCAGAGCGATTAGGTTTAGGTCCAGGTGTAGGACTAGGTTCAGGAGTATCCTGGGCATGAAGTGGGTAGTCTAAGACATGAAATGAACATGCATTGTTTTAAAGTGAATAACTTGTGTTGTTTTAAATTGTTTTACAAGATTTGAAATTATTTTATATGATTTGAATTGTTTTACACGATTTGAAACTATTTTGCATAAACTAAATATTTTCAATGATTTTAAATTGAAGGAGTGGAAAATGTTGCCTCAAAAGAGACTTCGAGGAGCTGTGACTCGATCTAGCTCTCACCAAGGGAGCACGGATGAATCCGATGTCCCGCAAGATACCGGGAGACAGCCTGCTCTTGATTCTGAGGCACCTAGTGTGCAACATGAAGTGCCACCGCCTCCTCCTCCTATGCCTGCTATGGACTCATAGTTCTTTCAAGCCTTTGCTCATGTTTCACATATTTCATGGGCTAAGGGTCACAAGTGCCAGTGCCAGCTTCAGTAGATAGAAGTGGACAGTATGACAAGCTTCGCAAGTATGGAGCTGTAGATTTTAGTGGAACTATAAATCCAGAAAAGGCTGAAGCCTAATTGAAGAGGACCGAGAGGGTTCTGATTTAGATGAAATGCTCTAATAAGGAGAAGCTGGATTATGCAGTTAGTTTGCTGCAAGGAGATGCACTGCATTAGTGGGAGTTAGTGGCCCACAGTCAGGATACACCTCAGGTGTTATCATGGAGAGACTTTTTGGAAGCTTTCAGGAGGAAGTACTTCTCGAGGGTCTATAAGCAAGAGAAGGCTAGGGAGTTCCTAAACCTTACACAGAGGGATATGAGTATGAGTGAATATGAGTTGAAGTTCACCCGGCTATCACAGTATGCGACCAACATTGTTGCTAATGAGGAGGATAAGTGCCACAAGTTTGAGGGAGGACTACATTTGGGGATCAAGAAGAAAGTCTTGATCCACAATTTCTATGACTACCAGCAACTGGTAGATGCTACACTCCAGGATGAGAAACTGGAGAATATAAGGAGTGAAGTGAGCAGGAAAAGGAAGAACAGGGAGCAGTCTTCTAAGAAGGGAATGAGTGCTCCAATGCCTGAGAGGAGTACAAAGGGTGACCATACTCAGAGTAAAGTGAGAAGCAGTGGCCCTACCAAGAGCAAGCAGGCAAGAGCAGCAACAGGGCAAGCCTCAAGTGTGAAAGGAACTAGAAGGAAGGAGAGGAGCAGATACACAAACCGTGCCCCACGAGGGTGGCATACTAGAACACTCAATCAGTCAACTTTCATTTGTAAAGTCTTTTTTTCTTTTCTTTTTGAAACAATGCACACTTATGCGAAAAATTAATAATCAATTCGGGCCCGTTTCAATCATAAACTTTTTCAATCACATATATATGATAATTACACTCAAAAGTCCGTTTCATTTACAACCCTTTTTCCATTTTGGAAAACTTATTACAAAATAAGTTAAATCAATAAAC
>JANSVA010011099.1:0-10062 GCA_025504915.1 Erythroxylum reticulatum | reverse complement strand
GCTAGGTTAACATTACTGATAGGCAAAATCCCCTTTCTTATAACTTGGTAAATTCTTTGGTTGATTTCCATTGTGCGTGCTTGTTGCTTAATTGTTAATCCCTTCATGCTTAACTTTTGATTTAATTGGTTGAATTCAATTCTCATATTTAGTTCCCGTTACATTGTTTATTTTTAGTTTCATATCTTTTTAGCCTTAGATAACATAAAATTAGATTAGTCCCTCTCCTCATGGGATTCACACCTCTTATATTATAGTCACGACCTATGCGCTTGTGGTATTTAAGGGCTTATAAATTTTAAAGCTCGAATTACATGATCATAGAGACTCAGAGACTTAGAGAACATCTTGTAAAATTTTGTTTTTCTAAAATAGAAAGCTTGAATGGATTTTTTAAAGGATGGGGATTTAAATAATAAACTTTTTCATGCCTCTCTTATAACAAGAAGAAACTTGAACAAGATTGTATAACTTAAAACTACAATTTTATCTTATTCACTTATTAACCTTCCTTATTAAAACTCACTAGAGATTATTTTTTGTAGTTAATGGGAATAGCTGAGGATCTGCCTCATGTTGACAGCATAAAAACATTATTTGATTTTTCATTAAAGTAAGACATCAAGGAGATACTAAGATCACCATTCACAAATTAGGAAATCAAAGAAGTGTTATTCATCTTGCACCCTTCTAAAATGCCTGGGTTAGATGGATTTGCTACTTGGTTATTTCAAAGCACTTCGAAGATCACAAGCAAATTGTTTATAGAAGTAGGAAAAAAATTCTTTTCCTCTTGCAAAATGAGTTGCTGATTAATTTAGGGTTTGATCAAGGATGAACACTTAGGACTTATTTTTTTCCCTTAACTATTACTGATCCAATTATGAGTTGATCCTAGATTTTCTAAGATATTGATTTCTATCTCTCAAGACCTAATTAATTAACACTAATTGAATATGAAAACTTCATATTTACATCCTCTTAATTAATAAAACTTTCTCTAATGTTTTCAATTAGATATGAAGTTATCTATTGGATAATTAATTTCTCACACAAGATTTCTCTTTGATTGATTGTTGATTTGGAAATTATGAGACTATTAAACTTATAACTCTCATTTCATAATCTAATATGATTATTGATATGAGCTTAATTGATTATACATTTGTTCCAAAAAACTTAGTGATTAATGTTATGAAATGCTCAAGACATTCACTTTAGTTTATATTTGGTTTTAGGTACAATTTGGAAATAAAGGAACTAAAGTGAGTCAAAAGTACTATATTTGAGCCATTTTTCAAAGATTCACACTCACTTGTCTTCATAGAGCAATAATGAGATGGGTTAGAGCAAGAGAAGACAAGAAAATACATAAAATGAAGAGCATGAAGAGTATAAAACATAGCTGACAACCATATATAGAAGTGTCATGGGTGCGAAACATCTCTCACGCCTATGAGAAATGGCCACTTATCCCATTTTGACCTTACTTTTTAGTATAAAACAATAGAATGTGACGGTAGAAGATATGTTTCATTTAGAGAAAGAGGAAGGTCTCAATTTTAAGGTTTCGGGAAACGAAGAGGGAAAAACCTCTCCCCTTTAGGGACTCGTGGAGGGACAACTTTTTGAAACAGGTTTAGAAGTTACATGGATACTGAAGATTCCGATCAAGCATATTTTTCATTGTGTTTTTTATTGTTACTCTCTTTTCAGATTATTTATGTTATCCTGCATTTATGGTTTGTGTATTATGTAGGAATGATTTTGATGCTCTATTGGATTATTTTTTATGAGAATCCATTGGTAGAACTTTAAATACAATACACAATAATTGTGTTTGAATTCATTTGTAGCAACTAAAGGTATTATATGATTAGGAATAAAAGAACTTAGGTTAAATAATCCGAGTTTATGTGATTATTGCTTATATTTGGTATATTTTTCTCACTCACAAGGCGATTGTTCGATTTAAAATAGAGAGCTTGTTCTAGGTTATTTAATAGGTAGGGCTAAATAATGAGCTCTTCTTAATTAACTGTCACTTAAGAAAAAAACTGGGCTAACAGAACTTGTTGTTAATCTATGACCAATAGTTTAAAGAGAGGTGTGAAGGCAAAAATTCAATGAAATATGTCTAATTGGATGTAGGTTGAGATTGAACCAAAGAATCGAGTCTCTAACGAATTCATCACTTTCATCATTTTTGCACGTTTTCTTTCATTTTTTCATTAGTTTAGTTTTATTTTATTTTGTTATTAACCTAATCCAATACAAAGAAAAACTAAACACCAATTATTTTCATTTTAAAAGCTTTACACACACTCTCTATGAGATCGAGCTAGACTTACTACTGCTATAGTTGTAGTTCTAGTTATTTTGAATTACGGTACAATGTGCTACATAAATTACTTTTTACTCACTCTCTTGATTTGTTCTTAAGTATATGCATGCATAATTATCAAAAACATTATAATATGTATTTAATCAGTATTAATCAAAGTCACAAAATGAATTCAAAATAAATCATAATCTGAAATTTAGAAACTCATGCAAATGTTAAACATCTTGGAATTCAGACACATCAATATTGATGACATAACTAAAGGAAAAGAAGAAAAACTCTGTTTAGGTCTTGATCTAGAAAACTAGAATTCCTGAATGATCTTGATCTTCAACATTTGATCACTTTGGCGTGTTGGCTATTGCCTTTTGGGTGAGTTTTACATTGTTAAATAGTATATTAAGGTCTTGGGAGTGTAACTATTGTTTTCCCACTTTAATTGTTCTAAAATTGTCATCAAATCCTAAAATAGATGAAAAACTCTTGCCTAGGAAGTGTCTATCACGATTGTGACATGGGAATCATGATTATGACACTAGAAAATTTCTCTCTGTCATGATCACGACTCTAGGAAGTTTCTCTTTGTCATAATTGTGACCTTGCTTATGCAGCCCCATGCATGTCCATCGTCCTTGTTCTTCAATTATCTGATTTCCAACACCAACAAACACATCAAACACCTCAAGAAACATTAAATTAAGATTGAAATTGTGTTCTAAACTATATAATCACATAAAATATAAACAAAAACTATCATTAACATAGTTATAAACATATAAATATGGTAATCATCTAATAATCACCTAAAAACACACTAAAAGACCTATTAAAACATAGTATAAACTATACCTATCAACATCCCCACACTTAAACTTTTTCTTGTCCTTAAGCAAAAACAAAAACACAACTTGAACAAACCAAACATAAGCATATAAGAGTACATTCATGTAATTGACAATAATGAGGTAATGACATCAAATCTTATAGAATCAATTTAACCGTAAACATCAATCATTTAAATTGTTCCAACATAATAACCTATTCCTTTTATGTTTAAGCACTTTGAATTGAATATACATATTAATCAAAATGTTAACAACTTATTCATAAACCTAAGGCACTTATACACATACATTTATAATTAGTAATCTATCAAACATGCAATTATCACTAAATATCTTTTAATGAAATCTTTTGCTACTTTCAAAGATCGTTAGGTTTTATTTATAGAAACACCATTTTTTAATGTTCTTTAACATTAACCTAGTCTTTTGATGCAAAAGCAAACACCTTGTCAAATGTCCCCCTAATTACTCAACTATGACACGTTTTTATTATTTAGCTTGGTTGGATATCATTCTAGCTTGAACACCCTCGATTACGTAGATACATCACATCCTTAACTAGCTACAAGCTTTACTCGTAACCCAATTTTTTTCAAAAAAGGCTAGCATAATGGTAATTTATTTAACAAAACTTTTTTTTATTACATGCTTAGCCTACATCATTTATATTTAGTCAATCATCCTTATGAAAGGTTATTAATGATGCTAACTCATTCAATTGACTTATAAATATAAATGTATACAACAAATTTCCTAAAGTGAACAAAATAGGTGTCATATTCTAATTAACATGCATATTCATCCAAAAATATTTAAAACATAAAATTCATAAAATATGCCATTAAAAATTAAAAGACCATGTTCAAAACTAAATTAATTCCATCAAAATTTTCTATTGAAACATTAACAAAATTCACACATATGCAACATATGTTCACACAATATCACGCTAATCGAAAAATAACATTGTATGATATGCAAAATTCACACACATATGACATGCTAATGCACAAACTTCCCTACATTTGTACAACATATTGTCCTTAATGTGAGAAAACAAACAACAGATATATGAAAATAAAAATGACAAAAAATAACCTTCCTACACTTGGACAATACATTGTCCTCAATATAAGAAAACAAACAACAGATATTTGAAAATAAAAATGACAAGAAATAATAAAAAGAAAAAGGTTAAGAACTCAAAAACATTTATGGAGATTAAGGTGGTGATGGTATTGGTGAAGGAATTTGAACAACTTTAGTAGCAAAGTCATCATAAAATTTCTTGATATCACTTCGTTGCCATTGTTATTCTTGCGCCATCTCCTAAAAAATTTTGTTATTATCAGAGACCAAATTGAGTACCTTCTCCTAGCCTTCCTCTTCACCATCTTCTGTTTCTTCACTTATTAAGACCTTAGGTTGCTGTTGTGCTAGTGCAGAGCTAGAACTAGCTTGTCCTGTCCTGTGACATGAGTTTTTGAACTAATATCTAGAAGTTCCATATGATGGACCGCCTAGATCTCAGCTCATCTTAAGTGATTGTGATTTTAAAGAATTAGGAAAAACAATGGTTAGTCTTTCAACATCAACACCATAGTAAATAATAAGCATGGTAACAATATATCCCATGCTAAGATGATTACTTTTCTTTTTAAGAGTAGTAACTATAAATTGAAAAATATGAGTGATTGTGTAAACTTTTACATTATTATCTATGCACCACAAAATGACTAATTATTTAAGAAACATTTTCTACTTTTGGATTTATCAAAAACAATCTAACATGTGAAATTGTTCAATTACAAATGCTCAGGAATAAGAGTGACATTTTTATGAGCATTTAGAACATCAAATTTATCTAACCCTGTTAAAATTTTCCAATACCTCTTAACATAAAAATCATCATATTTTCAATTGTATTCAATTAAGGGAATTCACCAATGTTAGCCAAAACATCACAATTCAAATGATATGGTTGACCCCTCAATCTAAACCAAAATTCAGTCAAATCTCACAGCACTAATTGTCAAGTATTATAAAATTTAAGGTTTAATTCCTTATATACAATATAATAAAAATTAAAAATTTGTTCAATTGAATTTTATAAATCAAAGTCTCATCCTTGTCTTTGAACCCTAGATTGTTTAAAATGTCAAAATCAAAGTATCTAGGGGTATTAACAATCCTAAAGCGAAGAGTTTCAAATCAAATACCTTTTTCCTCCGAATAAATTGGAAAAGGAGTGTTGAAGTTTACAGCCTTATCTGTGTCCCTCTCCCCACCACTTATGCTTTTCCCTTTGATTGTGAGAGTTTATAACTTTGTTTGATTCTTGAAGCCATAAATAAATGTATACCTACAAAATAAACTAAGAACAAAACAAAATACACCAAAAAACCCCAAAAAATGTGAATAGTGAAAAGAACCATGAGATCTTGTAAAAACCACTCCAAAAATGCGAGGTTTGTATGGAAATTATGAAATATGTGTAGCAAGAATGAAATTATAGTTGAAAGAACAAGTGAGAACCCTAAGAAAAGTGGAGAGAATTGTAGTGGTGGCTAAGATTTTAGAGCGATAAAGTGTGTGTGAAAGATGAGAAAAGATGAAGAGATAGTATTAGAGTTGAAGAAGGAGGGGTAAAATGGGGTTTAGGAAGGATAATTGATATGTGGGATGGTCTGACTGTAGTCACGATCGTGATAGAATCAAAATTCAAACATGCACGATGGTGACTCCCATTTCACGATCGTGACATGCTAAAATTTGTCACCTTTGTCCCTTTTCGATGTTTTTCTTAATTTAAACTCCAAGCTTGCTTCGTTAACTTGTAATAATTTCAAAAAAAAGAAATTTAGCCATCCAAAACACTCTAAAAAAAATAAAATTAAACCTTAATAGTAGAATTCAATATAAACCTAACATTCAAAATTTACTAAATTATGGTCGTTAGCTTGACAATTCATCATCTGAAATATTTTTAATCATTAGAAAGGAAAGGAAAGAAATTACTTCCCTTTGTGAAAGTACTCCTCTGAGATACAGTTTTCATCAATGTGTGTTCACTTCAAAGGTTTCCTTTTTTTATTTTCTAATTTTAAAGCTCCATGTGCAAATACATGGGTTACTTTGAAAGGCCCACTCTACCTTGATTTGAGCTTTCTTGGAAACAACTTTAATCTCAAATTATATAATAAATGTGTATCTTATACTTTGAATTCTTTTTTCTTAATATAAGAATCATGCCACTTCTTCACATTTTCCTTGTATAATTAGACATTCTTATACTTATTTAAATAAAGCTTATTGAGTTCATTCAATTTTAGGAGCCTTCACTCACTTACTTGCTTCCAATAAAAGTTTAAAGCTTTTTTTACCCAGTATGCTCTATGCTCTAGTTCCACAGGCAAATGAAAAGTTTTACCATACATAACTGATCGGAGTTTTGAAGGTAGTTCAATAAGCTCATAATGTCTAGTCCTTTAAACTATTACTATCTTCTTCAATATTTGTTTTAGCTCACAGTTTATGACTTCCACTGGTCCACTTATTTGCAGGGGGTATAGAATGGTACCATAATGAACTCCATATCTTTTTAGAAGAGTAGAAAAATATTTATTGCAAAAATGTGCTCCTCCATATTTGATTATCACTCATGGAATTCTAAATTGATTGAACAATCTATTAATAAATTTCTGCACTATTTTAAAGTTACCATGGCTTCAGCCTATCGTGACACATAGTCTACTCTTAATAAAATATATATGTTTTCTATGGAGGATGGGAAAAGGCCCATGAAGTCAAGTCCCTACATATCAAAAACTCTGACTACTAAAATGTTAGATAAAGGCATCTCATCTCTTTTTTAGGTGTTACCCACTCTTTGGTATCTGTCACTTTATACCACGAACTCCTGAGCATCCTTAAAGAGATTCGGCAATAAAATCCACATTTTATAACTCACACCGCTGTCTTATTTTCTCTATATTACCCAACATTTATTATAGCTTTTTGACATTGCGTCAATATATCTAACATCTCCTCCTCTGAAACACATTTCCTTATTAACTGCATGCATTTGATATAAGATTAGGTCATCCCATTGATAATTATACACTTAGACAATAATCAAATTTTCTATATACGATAAATCTAAAGGAAGTTTGCTGTTTGTGGACAGGATTACTATATCTACATACCATGATGTAACAAAGTAGTCAAACAACATTAGGGTTTCATTGGGGAATTGCTCATAAATATCATCGCTCTAGTCAATTTCTCATCCTTTCAGACATGATGAGTGGTCAACTACCACATTTTATACTCACTTTCTTATATTTGATCTCAATGTCAAATTCTTGTAATAAGAGAACCTATCGAATAAGCCTCAATTTTGCATCCTTCTTAAAGAAAAATACCTAAATGTAACATGGTCAGTAAAAATGATCACCTAGGGCTTAAAAGACATGACCAAAACTTATCACATACATAGACCACCACTAGCAACTTCTTCTTAATGATTGTTTAATTTAGTTGGGCCCCATTTAATGTCTTGCTTGTGTAATATACCGTATGCATTTTTTTATCCTTCCTTTGCCCTAACATGTAACCCATAGCTTGGTTGCTAGTATAACATATGACTTTAAATGGAAATGACCAGTCTGATGACATTAAGATTAGTGTTAATATTAGTGCCCCCTTTAGTCGATTAAACATAGATAAAAAATTATCATCGAAATTAAAAGGCACTTCCTTTACTAATATGTTTTTTAAAGGTTTAACAATTTGTGATAATTTATTAGTAAAGCGATGGAAAAATCCTGCATGACTCAGAAATGATCGTGTGCCTCTGAAATTAATAAATGGTGGAAGCTTCTCTATGACCTCCTTCTTTACTCTACCCACATCAATTCTTGACAAGATATTTTATATCCAAAAACTAAGCCCTCATACACTATGAAGTGACATTCTTTTAGTTCAAAACTAGACGTGATTCTTTAAATCTTTGGATTACTCTATCTAAATTTATTAGGCATTGCTTAAAAGAGTCTCCAAAAACTAAAAAAATCATCAATAAGGACTTCCATAATGTCCTCTATCATATTTGCAAAGATAGACATCATGCACAATTAAAATGTAGTTGGGGTGTCGCATAACCTGAAAGGCATCTATCTATATGCAAATGTTCCATAAGCACTTGTAATTGTGGTTTTTTCTTTGTCCTCTAGATAGATAAAAATCTGATTATATCTTGGGTAACTATCTAAGAAGTAGTAGAATGAATGAACAACCACCTTTCAATCATTTGATTAATGAATGAGAGAGGAAAGTGATCCTTTTTATTCACATTGTTGAGTTTATAATAATCAATATAGACTCTCCATCTTGTGACTATTTTTGTGGAAATTAACTCTTCACTTTCACTCTCCATTAAGTTTATTCCACCATTCTTTGGTACACATTTTACCAAGCTGACCCATTTGCTATTTGTTATTAAGTGTATGATACCCATGTCTAAAAGCTTAACTACTTCCTTTTTGACCACTCCCTTCATATGAGGGTTTAAACTTCATTGATGTTACCTCATTACTCTACTTCCTTTTCGAGGTTTATCCTATACATGATATCATTTGGACTTATACGTCGTATGTCAAATGTTTATCATCTCATGACCTTCATCCACTTTGTTATGATCTTTACGACCCTACTCTCTTGTTATGCACGCACCTGATTGGAAATAATGATGGATAGAGTTTAGCCCTCACCTAGAAAGGTATATCTAAGGCTTGTAGGTAAAGGCTTAAACTTTAAAGTTGGTGGTTTTCTAGTGAAGGGTGATATAGGTGCTTCGGTTCTTACTAATATATATTGCTATATTTGAGCACCCAACTCTTCTTTCTTAGCTTCTTCCTTAGACATAGCTTTTTTCACGTTCCTAGCTTCCTCATATCTAACTTCTTCAAAGTAGCTCTCCTCTTACTCTTTAATACATTCATCCATAATATCAATATTCATGCAAGAGATACTTTCTTTTATATTTTTCAAAAAGTTTGTTCATGTTGAACTCCACTTGATCCTCACTAATTCAAATCGTTAGTTTTCCTTCATGAATGTCTATTAATGTTCTTTCAATTCTCATGAAAGTCTATCCAAGAATTAGTGGATAGTTCCTTTCCTCTTTAAAATCTAGGACTACGAAGTTCACAAGGATAACAAGCTTGTCCAACTATATTAAAACATCTCCTACCACCCAAAATGGTTTTTTAATTAATTGATCTACTAACTAAATAAGCATTGATGTTGGTTTCATCTAGCCTAGCCGTAATTTTGTAAATATCAATAAAGACAAAAGATTTATGCTTGCGTCTAAATTGCATAAACACTTCGCAAACTTGATTTCAAAAACCACATAAGGTATTGTGAAACTCCCTATATCCTTTAGCTTTGAAGGCATATGACTGGTGATAATGGAGCTACAACTTCCTATTAATGCTACCATTGAGTTATCTTCCTAAGTCTGCTTCTTTGATAAAATGTGTTTCAACAACTTAGTATACTTGGGTATATGTTCCAATTCCTCCATAACAGATAAATTAATTTGCAAAAGTTGTCAACTTTTCTATAAATTTTACAAATTGTTCATCTAGTTTGTTCTTATTTAATTGTTACATAATGGAATCTTTGATGGATTTAGTGTAGGCAAAATGTAAGGAGCGTTGGATTGGAAAAGGAAAGCATGCTATATTTGGAGAAAGGGTAGATTTCAAAACATTTACGAAATCATTTTTCTAGCAGAAGCAACAAATCCAAATCATCATGCCAATCTATACATGATATGGTATAAGGATAATAAAAACATAAACAAGA
>JANSVA010011079.1:0-15763 GCA_025504915.1 Erythroxylum reticulatum | reverse complement strand
CTAAGTAGAAATAAAGCATTGAGAATGCTAAAGCACTTCAATGAGATCGTTGTGGTAAGTTTGAAATTATCAGTTATGTATAAGGAATAAGATTCTCTGGTGAGTGCCTTCACGACAAAATTCCATAAGGGGATGGATTTATGTATGAAGTTACATATAATATGAGATATTATAGGATGCAATATGATTTCTTCTATAGCAATGCTTAACTTACCTTCTATAGTTCTAGTTGAATCAATTAGCTAGATTTCATATTAGATATGAAATGTTAGGTCTTTGAAAGAGTCAAAATTAATGATCTACGAAAGTGATGCTTTGTTGACGCATAAATTATCCATTAAGTTTATAACTAAAATGGGTAATAAATGGTTACGAGATATCCAAAAGGTTGGATATAATCTTACAGACCTATTAAACAAATTGCTTGTTTTAATATATGCTTATATAATAATGGTTCTCAAGATAAGTAGTACGAGTAAAAAGGAATTTGAAAGGTTCAAATCTCATGACTATACATCTAATTGGAACTAATGCCTTTAATGATACGTTTGATGTACAGTTGAATGGATACGAAATATTAAAAGATTCATTTTCATGATGAATTTAAAGAGTTTGTTTTGAAAATGATTGTGAATTTATCACCTCTATAAGAAGGTTAGTAGGAATATAATTGTCCTATTCAGTAAGAGTAAGTGGAGACATATTGCTCACAAAGAATAACAGTTCTAACTTTCAATTGTTGAACATATAATTGTCCAAGAACAACTCTAGTTGGATATGGAAAGGTAACAACTTAATTATGGGAATTAGATCTATACAGATAGATTGCACGTTGTTAACTTATTCTAATTCTAAGAACATAGATAATGAACTAAAGATGTTTAGTATTTGAGATATCAGATACTTATGAAGTATCAAAGATATCCATTACTCTATGTATGAGTTGATATTTGAGTTTAAGGTGATAAGGATATAACTTTAGAAGTAAATCCTAATTAAGTTTTATTTACTTAGAATAATTTCATTTAGGATTGGAAATGTTCCAACGTAGCAATGGTTGCTAATTAAGCTATAATACTTTTTTGTTTAGTGGAAAAGATTAATTGGATGAACAAGTTCTTTAGTGAAACTTGATATAGTTTCCTTGTATTATTCAAGACAGTAATATACTGTAGAACATTAGAGCCATTAGACACGCATAAGGAGCTAATGGCTCATCAAAGATCCAAGAGTGTGTTTAGGCAAATTTTCTTAATTATGAAGATAATTAAGATAGGACTTGTAAGACTTAAACAAGTGCTTACTATAGAGAATCATGAAGAATTCTCTAGTTAAGCCAATAGTAGACCAATTGTCATATAGGGATATGGTATAAGATACTTAAACGATTGGCTTAGTACAAGTGGGAGATTGTTGGTTTATGACCTACAACCAATCACTTTGGTTGTACTTCAATGAAATATTATTTAAAAGGCATTATTTATCTTGTACATGTTTAGATGTATATGATAATACATTACAAATGAAATTATAATGAGATTATATTATTCTTGAATGTTTCTAGTCATTGTTTTATTAAGATTGGACATTAATAGAACGGAAAAGACTAGCACACGTTTTGTTTTTTTTCCTTATGAAGGAAGTATTCGATCTCATAGGCTAAAGTATAGATATACTTAAACAAATGTGTGGGTGCTTGCTAGAGAATAAGTGCATTGAACAGACCGATATGAGAAATCCATTTGGAATATTATTTATATGTCTATGGAATTCTCATTGTGATGGTTGTATAAGTGATCTTTTGACTTGAGGTTATCAAAGTTATCTTGTATGGGATTGCTATGTTTTGATACTACTTATGATCCATTTTATCAGAGATCATTAAATGGGAAGTCATTGGATGTACCATGAACTATATGGAGATAGTTGAATGATCAAGATAGGATTCATCACTCTAAAGTAATTAGGGAGAATGATTCGTTGTTCTCGATTAATATTGATCTAAAAAATCCTTTGCTAAGGTGAAATGATATTTTATAAATAGTTTACAAATATCATTAATTGAATCAATAACTAATGGCGGAGAATTAATATAATTGGACTCAAAATAGAGTAGACCTTAATTCTATGCTCTATGTCTAATTGGAACATTATATGATGAAAGGATTGAATTATATGAAAAAAAATCATGCACAAAAAGGTTAGTCAAAACCACTTTGACATTCCTAAATATTTGGGTAGTCATGATGCATTACTAGACGCCAATCTTATCTATGATTATAAATTATTTAATTGGAGAATTAAAGATAAATTAAAAGGATTTTTAATTTATCTAATTCTAATTATGAATTAGAATTAGAATTTATAATCATTGTCAATATATTTGGAAACCTAATGGGTCTCACATATAGACTGGGTTGGAGAGAGCAAAGTTAATTTAATCAAGTTGGACTTGATTATAAAGTTTAAGAAACTTTAAGATTAAATATAAGATATTTAATAAATAAGGATCAATATAAGATATTGAATCTTATTTGGACATAATTGGTATTTAATTAGAACTATTTGTAATTCTAATTAGAGTTTAATTGAAATTAGTATTTAATTGCAATTTAATTACTAAAACGTCCTAAGCTTATTATAAATAGGCTTGAGATCTATGGAGCTAGCACTTCATGTTTAACCCTCTTTGTAAAAGTTACAGAGTTCTCTCAACCTGTTCTGTGGATACCGTTAGAGGCCGGACACTTCTACGGCTACGATGGTTATGATGGATCGGTTTCGAAAATAGTTCGAGGGATACAACAAGATAAAAATCAAGCTTTGAAATAAGGTACGAATTAAATTTTCTACTTTATCATAATTAGTGTTAATCATTTTATAAAATTAAATAGATGTTGGTTTTTGGGAAATCAATATTCCGCTGCAGTTGAGATCGAATCCTAACCCAATTTCCCAACACAATTACCATGCTATGACCAACCATAGGCCATGGAATGAAGAAGCCTATATTTCGAACCATGCTTTTCTGACACGTCCATCACACTAATCTTCCTATTCATGCACGTTAGTAATCAGTCCCATCCCATAGTTTAGCAGCCTAAGCCCATCCAAGCCTACATTCGTAGGGGTAAGATGGGGAAGGAATCATTACCATATAGGCAGGTTGTTAGGCAATATGTTAAGAGTTAGTTATAGAGAGAGGTTATGTAGGGTACAGTAGTATATGGACTGAACTTAGGAGAAAGGGAGGTACTCATTTTCAAATCACAGTCAAGTGTATTGGCCTGAAGATTATTTCCAAGAGGAACCTATAGCTGTAACTCTTATCGTATACGTAAATAATACAGTCTCAATAATTCTCCCCATCAATTGGTGCTTTCATTGAGAGGCCAAATGGGTAGAGATTATATGCAAACTAAAATGGAGGCTAGGGTATCGAAAGTAGAGACGTCTCTTTGGAGGAAAGAATCATCCCTCTCAGTTCAGGAGGGAATGGATAAATCGCACGACACTACTTTGAAGGATCTACAAACACATCTCAACTCCTTGATGGCTAGTGTAGAGACACTGGCCAAATATCAAAGTCTACTACAGTCGGAGTTAAGAGATGGTTTTTAGTCCTTGATGGCCAGAAACCTACAGAAATAGAACATAGATGGAGGAGGAGAAGAACCATAGGCTTTTACCCACCATGCGTCCTCTTCTGCTAGTGGTGATAGAACTGCACACCATTACTTGGATTCTGCTAGCAATGATAGACCCGCCAGTGGATCACAAGGTATTGGCCACCGTCGACAGGGTGACCACGTGTCATCAGCTTCCATAGAACGTGCATGGGAGGAATATAGAAATGTAGCACATAGAGTTTACCTACCATGATTCCACAGAGATGACCCATGGAAATCTTAAGATCAGAATTTTAAATTTTTTTCTTCAGAACAGAGTATCTTAATTCTTCTAGTTTATTTTGAATCAATAATCAACTCATTCGGAGTCCTAAAGATCAAGATATTATCAAAATATCGAAGTGTGTTCAATTTAATATTCAATTCTCGCTCTTCAGACATGTTTTGATACAAGAGACATAACTTTCTCTAGAGGTGTTAGATTAAGGTCATTCTAGGACTGTTTCAAAGAGAACTTCTCTATCTACAATATCTGTAAAGATCCCGAAGAGAGATTTTTGCCTCTATAAGGGGTTAAAATCACAAATTGAAAACCCCTCAGGAAAAAGTGTTCAATGCGGAGAACTTTAAAGGTGAAGAACAAAACCTTTCGGGAAAAGGTGAACTCTGTAAATTAGACAAAAAACCTATCAAGGACAGTTCTGCAGACTGCCAACACCTATTATCATGTAACAACCATAACTTTCTCATCCAAAGTCCAAATCTTACAAACTATATATCGTTGGAAATATAAGAGGATAAGATACAACTTCTATGAAGACAACTTTATCTAATTGTGCTTAAATCAAGATTATTTTTCCACCAAAAGTCAAAACATAGTTTTTATCCCTATGAAAAACTTGAAAAAAACGCAACATCCAAACTTTAAGAAATTATGAGTAAGAAATAATCATTTTTCATTAACATCATAAGATGAAAGTTTTACAAAGCTTTAATGGGCATTTTAAGACACATTACATCATAAAAAAATACAAAGTTTACATAAACGAGAATTGCTCAAAATGTGATTAAAGCCTTGTTTTACAAAAACTAACTTCAAATACAAAATAAACGTAATTGGAGTGATGCCTTGACTCTTCACTACTCGATCTCTTGCTCCTCACCTGAAGATGGGATGGAATGGGAGGGGGTGAACTTAAAGCTCGTGGGTAACAATTTTATAACTGGTAACAAGCAAAACCATTTGAAATACTTATTTCCAAAAATTCACATTTAATCACATAGCACATATTTCTCAAATTATCAACCAAATTCTCAGTAATGCAAGTCAGGTATGCATCAATCTTGTCATCATGTCATGAGTACAGAAGCACATCAAAATGGTTTGGAAGCTCCATAAGCATAACGAACTAACACATTTCAATATAATGGTCCTGTGAAGTTGTGAATAAAACGAACTAACATAATCCCACATAATGGTTTTGTGTAGTTGTAAACATGAGGGAGTCCATGAAGAAGCTCCAAGCCACTAGCGGGCAACTAGGAGAGGCCTTTATTCGAAGTGCACTTGACAACAAAATGGACCAAACCAAACCTACGTAACATGTATTTCATAATCTTGTAAACTTGTTGCCCAAAATGGCACATTTTTTAAACCTGATTTTATAAACATAGTATCCTTTCAAAAATCATTTTCACATTCTTTTCATAATTCATTAGCACAATATGCTCATACCAAACACATAACATTTTCTCAAAAAATTCAAAGAGTTACATTCATGGAATAGCTGAAATCATTTGTTTCCATCATTTGAAAGAAAACATTAATGGCCTATTACTTAATTATAAAACTGTAACCCACCTCTTGTGTTCCTTGATTCCTTTCTTGATTTCCTTTAACAATAACAAAATTGCAATTCAATAGGAATTCTAATTTGAGAACCCTATATTGTATATTTACTAAGATAAATTCTAAATACTCAAACTTTTCCAAAAGTCCCAACCTTTGGGTCAATTTCTGTGATCATTCCGATCTATTAAATGAAGAAATTTGATAACACTTCCTTCTATAAAAATGTTCCTCATTGTCTTAAGTTTCAAATTACACCAAAATCATTTAATTTGGTTTAGTAATCTAAAATTTATGTTTGAATAACTGAACTATCCTGTTCTTGAGGACCTTCTCTTTAGTGTCTAAGATCTCAACTAGAGTCTCCTCATAAGTCAAATCGTCCCTCAACTAAACCTCAGTGGTCTTAATGATGTGGTATGGATCCGATCTATACCTTCTTAATATGGAAACATGAAAGGCATCATGTATCTATGATAATTCTAGTGGCAACGCCAACCTATAGGCTAGTAGTCCAATCCTTTCAACAATCTCACAGGGACCCATTTATCTCCAGCTTAATTTGCCCTTCTTGCTAAATCTCGTTGCTCCTTTCTAAGAAGATGTCTTAAGGAAAACCTTCTCACTGACTTCATACTTCATTTCCTTTCGGTGGGCATTAGTATAGCTCTTCATTCTATCCTGAGCTCCCTTAAGCTGTTACCTAACTAACTTAGCTCTTCATTCTAGTATTATCAGTTTCCTTTCTCCTTCCTCATCCTAACATATCAGAGTTCTACATCTTCTTCCTTATAGTGCTTCATAAGGAGCCATCTGAATGCTCAAATGGTACGAATTATTGTAAGCAAATTCGACCAATGGCAAATGTTCGTGCCAAGCTCCTTTAAAATCCATCATGCATGTCCTAAGCATTCCCTAAAGGGTTCGAATGGTCCTCTCAGATTGACCATCTGTCTAGGGGTGAAAAACAGTTCCAAAATTCAACTTAGTTCCCAGAGCCTCTTGTAAACTTCCCTAGAATCTCGAAGTAAACCGAAGATCTCTGTCAGAAACTATAGAGTCAAGAATTCCATACAGTCTTAATATCTCATCAATATATTTCTTTGCTAGCACATGTAGAGAATTAGTATGTTTGATTGCCCAAAAATAGGCTGACTTTGTCAAACGATCAACAATAACCCATATGGAATCATGCTTCCTACTAGTCTTAGGCAAACCCATCAGAAAATCCATGGATACTCTTTTCCACTTCCACTCAGGAATGGACAATGGCCTTAACTTGCCTAAAGGTGCCTAGTGTTCAACCTTGACCTGCTGACATAGTAGACACTTACTTGTATATTCTGCTACATCCCTTTTTATTCCTTTCCACCATAAATGTTGTCTCAAATCCCTGTACATTCTAGCACTACCTGGGTGTATGGCATAAGGAGCATGTATGCCTCATCTAGTATCTTATCCTTCACCTCCTTGACATTCAAAATACAAAGTCTTCTTCCTACAACCATGAGTCCATCATCCCTCGCTACCACTTCAGACTTATTTCCATTCTGAATTTCTTCTCAGAGCTTGCTTAATTATGAATCTTGTGCTTGTAACTCCCTAACTTTCTCTCTAAGTATCGGTCTCACTCTAACATTAGCAACAATACACTCAGGTTCCTCCTGTTTCAAACTTATTCTAAGCTTAGCCATCTCTTCCAATAGATGCAAATAAAGTGTTTGAACATGGGCTATTGATGATTTTCTACTTAAGGCATCTGCCACTACATTTGCCTTTCCTGGATGATACTCAATTAACAAATCATAATCCTTAATTAGCTCTAACCATCTTCTCTGTCTTAAATTCAGTTCTTTTTGACTCAACAGATACTTGAGACTTTTGTGATCCGTAAAAATCCTCATCTGAACCACATAAGTAATGTCTCCAAATCTTCAAGGCAAAAATTATTGCTGCCAATTCCATATCATGGGTCAGATAATTCAACTTATAAGGCTTCAATTGTCGTGAAGTATAAGCTATCACCCTATCTCCTTACATCAACTCACAACCCAAACCCTTTCTTGAAGCATCACTATAAACTATATAAACCTCATCTCCAGTAGGCAAAATCAAAACTAGAGCACTTGTTAATCTATGCTTGAGCTCCTTAAAGCTTTTCTGACATTCCTTACTCTAGATAAATTTTTGATTCTTCCTCAATAACTTGGTCAGTGGAGCTGTTATTATGGAGAATCCTTCCATAAACCTCCTATAATAACCTGCCAGACCTAGAAAACTCCTCACTTCTATCACTGTCTTTGGTGCATGCCAATTCACCACTGCTTGAACCTTCCTTGGATCAACATGTACCCTATCTTTTAAAACCACATGTCTAAGGAATATCACCTCGTGAAGCCAAAAATCACACTTGCTGAACTTAGCATAAAGCTCCTTCTCCCTCAGTGTCTGCAATACTATTATGACATGTTCCTCATGTTCTTCTTCACTCTTGGAATACACCAGAATATCATCGATAAATACTATGACAAACTGATCTAGATACTCCTTGAAGACTCTATTTATAAGATCTATGAAAGCAGCTGAAGCATTGGTTAAACCAAATGGCATAACTAGGAACTGGTAATACCCATAACGATTCCTAAAGGTTGTCTTGCTTACATCAGACTCCTTGATTCTGAGCTGATGATAGCCCGATCTAAGATCAATCTTGCAAAAGATCCTTGCTCCCGGCAACTGATCAAACAAATCATCTATTCGTGGAAGAGGGTACTTATTTTTAATGGTCACCATATTGACTCTTCGGTAATCAATACACATCTGCCATGTTCCATCCTTATTCTTAACAAAAAAAACTAGCATTCCCTAAGGTGACGAACTCGGTCTTATATACCCCTTTTTCAACAGTTCCTCCAATTGTTCCTTAGGCTTCTTCAGTTCAGCTAGAGCCATTCTATACGGTGGTATAGAAATGGGTGCAGACTTAGGAATCAAATCGATAGCAAACTCGATTTCCTTCACTTGTGGCAAGCTAGGTAAGTCCTCTAGAAACACATAAGGAAATTCCCTTACAACCAAAAAATCCTCTAACCTCCCTTCATTCACATCAGCCTCCACAACATGCACCAAGAAGGCTTCACACCCTTTTGTCATCATCCTGTCATCTAGCAAAGCTAAAAAAATTCTTGACGATGGTATTTTCTTGTCCCCTCTAAAAATCACCTTCTCACCGTTGCCCAAATCAAATTCCACCTCCTTAAGGCCACAATCCAACTTCGTATGATATTTCTCCATAACATCCAATCCAAGTATAACATCTTTGCCTTTTAGGTCTAGAGGTAGTAAGTCCACTACCAGTCTAGCACCATCAATGAAAAGTTCACAATCCCTATACACTTGACTGATTATCATAATCCTCCCTAGAGGTTTACTAACAAGTAAAGGGCTATTCAAAGGCACTAAATTAACATAATGTAAAATCATACTTGCAAAAACAAAAGAATGCATGGAACCAGAATCAATTAGTAAATATACTGCTGAATCAAATAACTAGGCCATACCCGTGACAACCTCTATGCCTGACCCCTTGGCCTTCTTGGAGGACTAGCATTCTTTGTAGCTCCAGAACTACCCACCTCAGTAGCTGACCTGTTTCCCCCTATTTCTACTCTCTTTAGGGTGTGCAACTGCGACCCCTCTTATCTTGGTACTTAGGGATAGTCTCTGATCATGTGTCCCTTCTCCCTGTATCGAAAATATGCTCCAAGTAACTTGAAGCACTCTCCTTTATGAAGCTTCCCACAACGCCCACATTGGGGGTTCCTGTACTTGCTCCTCTCCACCTTGCTATTTCCTCCCATAGTTGAGGCCTGCATTGAAACTGCCCTTGATTGCTTTTTCTTACCAGAGGCACTACTCCCCACCTCACTCTATGTGTGTGAGCTCTTCAAACCCCTCTCAGGCATTAGAGCACTCACCCCTTTGCTGGAAAACTACTCCCGGTTCTTCCTTTTCCTCCTCTCTTCATACTTGATATTATCCAGTTTCTCAGCTTGGAGTGCAACATCGACCAGTTGCTGGTAGTCACAGAAATTGTGGATCAAGAATTTCTCCTTGATCCCCAAATAAAGCCCTCCCTCAGACTTGTGTCACTTGTCCTCCTCATTCACCACAATGTTGGCTGCATATCGGGAAAGCTGGGTGAACTTTATCTCATACTCATGTCCCTCAATGTGAGATTCAGAAACTCCCTGGCCTTCTCTTGTACATAAACATTAGAGAGATACTTTTTCCTGAACACTTTCACAAAGTCTCTCAATGACAACACCGGAGGCATAACCTGCCTAAGGGGCACTGATTCCCACCAATGAAATGCATTTCCCTATAGCAAGCTCACTACATAATCAAGTTTCTCCTCATCAGAGCACTTCATCTGAAGTAGGACTCTCTTGGTCCTCTTCAACCATGCTTCGGCCTCTCCTGGATTTTTCGTACCATTGAAATCTATAGCTCCATACTTGCGGAGCTTGTCATACTGCCTGCTCCTCTCCATTGGAGTTGGAACTGACACTTGTGACCCTTGGCCCATGGCATAAGTGAAAGCCTGGGTCAAGGCTTGAAAGAACCGCAAATCTATAGGGTTCGCTTGAGGCATAGGAGGAGGCAGTGGAGGCATCTCATGTTGCATACTAAGTGCCTCAGAATCCAGAGCAGAATATGTCCCTACATCTTATGGGACTTAAGATTCATCCGTGCTCCCTTGGGGAGAGCAAGATCAAGTCATAGCTCCTCGAGTTCTCTTTCGAGGTGGCATTTTTCACTCCTTCAATATAAAACCATTGAAAACCTTTAGTTCATGCAAAAAAATTCTTCAAAGTATGCAAAATAGTTCAAATCATATAAAACAATTTTGAATCATGTAAAACAATTTAAAACAATACAACTTATTCATTTAAGATAATGCATATTCATTTCATGTTTTAAACTACCCGTTTCATGCCTAAGACATTTCTAAACCTAGTCCTACACTTGGACCCAAACATGGTGATTCTAATACTATAAGTGTTGGACACCCCGCCCTCGCAAGACACTTGCCCAACGTCCTAAGTGACATCTGGACACGCATCCCACAAGGGTGACGTGCTCACACCAGTCAGTCACTAAAATCAAACTCCTTCCTTCAACTTCAGAACAGATTTTGGAAATCATAAGATTAGAATTTCAAATTTTATTCTTGATAACAAAAGTATCTTAATGCCTATAGTTTATTTTGAATTAATAATCACCTCATTTGAAGCTCTACAGATCAAGATATCATCAAAATACCGAAGTATGATCAGTGCAATATCTAATTCTCGCTCTTCAGACATGTTTTGGTACTAAAGGCATAACTTTCTCTAGAGGTGTCAGATTAAGGTCATTCTAGGATGGTTTCGAAGAGAACTTATCTATCTACAATTGCCTAAGATCTTGAAGAGAGATTTTTTCTTCTAAAAGGGTTAAAATCACAAATTAAACCCCTCAGGAAAAGTGTTCGTTGTAACCAGTTTTTTGGCTTCGTCACCGCAAACTTTGAAGGTGAAGAACAAAACCTTTAGAGAAAGTTCACCTCAGCCATCTCTTAGGATTGCTACGGTGAAACTCCCTTATGGAAATCAAATAGAAAACCTGTCAAGGAGAGTTCTGTAGACTACTAAAACAAATTATCATGTAATGACTATAACTTTCTCATCCGAAGTCCAAATCTTACAAACTATATACTATTAGAAAGCTAAGATTATAAGCTACAACTTCTATGAAGACAACTTTATCTAATTATTCCTATATAAAGAGAATATTTCACCCTAAAGTCAAAACACACTTTTTAACCTAATTAAAAACTTGAAGAAAAACGCAACAACCAAACTTTGAGAAATCATGAGCAAGACACAATCATTTTTCATTAACATCATAAGATAAAAGTTTTACAAAGCTTTAATGGGAATTTCAAGCCACATTACATAATAAACTAAAAATACAAAGTTTATATAAACGGAAATCGCTCAAAATGCGACTAAAGCCTTATTTGAAAAAACTAACTTCAAATGCAAAATAAAAGTAATTGGAGTGATGCCTTAACTCTTCACTACTCGATCTATTGCTCCTTACCTAAAGATGGGATGGAATGGGAGGGGGTGAGCTTAAAGCTCATGGGTAACAATTTTATAACCAGGAACAAGCAAAACCATTTGAAATACTTATTTCCAAAAATTCACATTTAATCACATAGCACATATTTCTCAAATTCTCAACCAAATTCTCAATAATGCAAGTCAAGTATGCATCAATCTTGTCAACATTTCATGAGCACAGAAGCACATTAAAATGGTTTGGAAGGTCTATAAGTAGAATGAATCAACACATTTCCATATAATGGTCTTGTGAAGCCGTGAACAGAACGAACTAACACAATCCCACATAGTGGTTTTATATAGTCGTATACATGAGGGAGATCATGAAGGAACTCTATGCCACCAGCAGGTAGGCGGGAGAGGCCTTTAGTCGAAGTGCACTTGACCACAGAATGGACCAAACCAAACCCACATAACAAGTATTTTATAATCTTGTAAACTTGTTGCCCAAAATGGCACATTTTTTAAACTTGATTTTATAAACATAGTATCCTTTCAAAAAAACATTTTCACATTCTTTTCATAATTCATCAACACAATATGCTCATACCAATCACATAACTTTTTCTCAAAGTGTTCAAAGAGTTACAATCATCAAATAGTTCAAATCATTTGTTTCTATCATTTGAAAGAAAACATTACTGGCCTATTACTTAATTATAAAACTGTAACCCACCTTGAAATCCTTGCTTAAACCTTGCTCAAAGATGCCTCTACTATTGATCCTCTTGTGTTCCTTGATTCCATTTTTTATTTTCTTTAACAATAACAAAATCCCAATTCAATAGGAATTCTAATTTGAGAACCCTATATTGTATATTTACTAAGATAAATTCTAAATACTCAATCTTTTCCAAAAGTCCCAACCTTTGGATCAATTTTCCGTGATCATTCCAATCAGATAAATGAAGCAATTTGATAACACTTACTTATATAAAAATGTTCCTAATTGTCTTAAGTTTTTAATGACACAAAAATCATTCAATTTGGTTCAATACTCTAAAGGTTATGCCTTAATCATTTTTGGGTTTTTCCTATACTAACACAACATTCTATGTTCAACTTCCATTAAAAAATTGAGATCCTTAAAACTTAATTAAAACTCCATTTCATCATAAAAATTTTATTCCTATGTCTCTAGTTTACACTAAATTAAAAATCATCCCATTTGGTTAACTACACAAAAAGTTATGCCTAAAATACTAAAGTATGTTCTATGCTAGAAAGTTGAGTTCGTTGCGGCGAACTTGTCCATAAACCCACTCTGAGAACATGTTTCACGACATTCTTCATCTTTTTATTTCCCATTTTTCACATATAACCCATTTTAACCTTAGTCCATCTCTTTTACTTTATTTTCAACTTCATTTCAACCCAATATCATTGAAAAATACATCAACATCTATCTTTGGTCATTAACCCTAAAAGAAAACATTTGCCTCTATCATTCAACAATAAGTTCCCACATATAATCAACTTCATTTGAGTTTCATTTAACCAAACCCATGAAATTTAAAACATAACTTAGTTGTTGAAGCTTCAAATTCTTCAAACTCATTAAGAATTTCCAAAACCTAGCTTTTCTCTTCTTTCTCTCCAATTCTCGTGCTTCTCTCTTCCCAAACAAGACAACAAGGTTTCTTGTTTAATTTCTTCTCTTAATTCTTGCAAAATTTCCACTTTGCCCTTCACTTAAGCCTTATGTCATTTAACCTTTAAGTGATTTTCCAATTTTTCCCTTATATAATCTTATAATATTAATACTTTAATTCAATTAACCTACATCATATAATCTTACTAACATTAACATAATAATAACTCTAAACATTAAATTCGTCAAAACTTCATAATTTATTTAAATCATGCTTAACTAGAGAAAAAAATTCTGGGGCAAACAACTCTACGCGAGTTGGATCCATGTATGACTTGGGAGAGGTTCAAGCATTCGTTGTTCGATCACTACAAGATTAAGGATGAAGTAGACCCGATCGAACAGTTGAAATCAGTATCCCAACAAGGATCGGTAGATGGAAACATTGACAAGTTTGAAAGGGTAATGTCACAGATAGGTCATTTTCTAAAAGAGTAGTACATGAGTTATTTTCTGGGTGGACTATGTGAGGAAATAAGGAACAGGGTCAGAACCCATGACCCTCCTATTTAAGCTCAGCTCATATCCATCGGGAGGAAGGTGGAGAGAGAATTAGTTGATGAAGGGGCCATTCAACTAGGAGAGTGGAAAAACAAACCTGGCAACTTCTTCCCAAGCTACAGAACTAGATTGGGAACCTTCAACACTCAGCATCCGAATCCACCAAGTTATGTGGTTAGAAGTACCAGAAATGAGGCCAAGGAAGAGCACAATAAGAACCATAGTATTTTTTCTGAAGGTCATCGACCAGGAGGTTCGAAATGAAAGGGAATGAGGAATTTGTCATACGATCAACTTATAAAGAGGAGGGCAAAATGGCTATGCTTTAAATGTGGAAAAACTTATGGTCCACTTAATAGATGCCCAGATAAGAAGTATAGGTTAATTGTTTAGGAAGGTGATGAAATAGATGTTGAATTGAATAATCATGAAACAACAGAGGTTGAGGGACAACAAGAAGATTGGGAGTTGGTGTGTAATTAAGTGGAGTTCAAAGAATTATAGAAGGATAAATCTTCACCAACGAAGTCTATGGTCTTAATAGACAAGGTTAAAGAAATTCCTATTGTCATCATGGTTGATAGCGGGGCTAGCCATAATTTTGTGTCCAGTAGGTTGGTGGAGGCTATGGGTATTACTGTTACACCAACTAGGACATTTGGAGTTAGATTGGGAGATGGACACTGATCTTTTTCATAAGGAATTTGTAATGAGATAAAGTTAGAATTGAATCAGGAAGAGTTCAGTGTAAATGCTTATATTTTTATATTGGAGGGCCCGATTTAATCCTAGGTGTCGGATGGCTGGAAACTTTAGGAGTGGTGAAGGTTGATTGGAAGAAGATGTATATGTCTTTTGATCGAAGGGGGATGGAATTCATTTTGCAGGGGATTAACATGCAAGCCTCTTCTCCTCATGCTCTACAATAGATTTTAAAATATCAAAACCTGGAAGTAGAAGGGCTATTGTGGTCTACGAGAATTTGTGGGACCTTATTTGAAAAGATGAGAACTTTGGAAGCAGATCAACTTAAAGAGTTACGGGTTGTCTTATTTAGGTTTGAGTCAGTTTTTCAAGAGCCGAAGGGCCTACCACCTATGAGGGTTCATGATCATGCTATTAACTTAAAGGAAGGGGCAGTACCAATAAATATCCATCCATATGGACATGCACACCATCACAAGGACAAAATTGAGAGGCAAATCTGAAATTTAACAGAAATAGGAGTTATTAGGCATAGTACTGACCCTTTTTCAAGCACCATTATCCTTGTTAAGAAGAAAGACAGATCATAGTAGATGTGTATCGACTATTAAGCTTTAAATATTTACAGTACCCGATAAGTTCCCAATTCCAGTAGTGGTCAAGTTGATGGAAGAGTTACATGGAGCTATATACTTTTCTAAAGTTGATTTACGGTCAAGTTTTCATCGAATCAAGGTCTGAGAGGAAGACACTTATAAAACGGGGTTTCAAACTCACAAAAGGCATTATGAGTACCTAGTGATGCCCTTTGGTCTCATAAATGCACCGGCTACATTCCAAGCTACCATGAGCTCAATTTTCAAACCTTTATTACGGAAGTTCGTTTTAGTATTCTTTGACGATATTCTGGTTTATAGTTCCAATTGGGATTAGCACTTGGAGCATTTGACTTATGTGCTCAAACTACTATTTGAAAATTGGCTATTGGAAAATAAAAAAAAGTGTATCTTCGACCAGAAATCTATGGAGTATTTAGGCCACGTTATTTCTTGTGAGGGTGTAGTAATGGACACATAAAATATCCAAAGTATCTTAGAGTGGCCTATTCTTAGGAATGTTAAGGGAGTAAAGGGATTCCTTGGTCTTACTAGGTACTATCGAAAATTCGTTAAAGATTATGGTAAAATTGCCAAGCCTCTCACTGAACTTACCAAGAAAGATGGTTTCAGCTGGGGTAAGGAATCATAAGTAGCTTTTG
>JANSVA010011071.1:0-15764 GCA_025504915.1 Erythroxylum reticulatum | reverse complement strand
AGTCTCATACACCTTTGTGACTTCTCGCTCACTCTCGGGTCTCGCATGACTTAGTTTTCCAACTCCGTGCGGCCTCGCATCCGAATCTCACGTCTCGTCGAAGATTTCCACCAATGCGCACCTACGCGTATCGAATCTCGCCTACTCTCGAGATCTTTATTGATACTTCCCACATCTCTCGCCTATTTTACAAGTTCCTCAGGTTTTACTCGCTAACTCGCAAGACTTTGCCTTGTTTCTCGTCAACACGCCTTCCTCGTGCCAACTTACATGCCAAGCATTGGCCAAGGCTCGCCAACACTCGTACGATACCGTAGACTGAACTTAGGGGTCTAACATTAGTCGTGGTCTGGTTATAGTGTGGCATCTTTTAGTTGTTAGGTTTAATAAATAAGCCATCGGCGTGTTTGAATTGCTGGAAATTATGGTGGAATAAGAAGGCGCTTAGAAACTATAGCAGTAAGCGACAGCAGCTACTACAACCAAGAGGCAGCGTGGTAGTAGTGATAAACTGTAGGTGCATCACATGAAGCAAGGTGAATCAACTCTATGAGAGGGGCTCGTCGGCGACAAGGACAACTGACAACATCTTAGAGGTGTGCATAAAGCAACTGCTGGCTTGTGTGTTGTCGATGAGCAGACGTAGTTGTGAGACGCAATGGGTGGTGATAGGCATGTGGCTGTGGCATCCAGTGGTGAGACAGGATGCTAGAAGTTGGCTTCTGTAGTAGGTTGAAGTGTGGCTGAACATCTAGTGGCAGCGGCAGCTACGGATCACCTTAGGCAGCTAGGGTTTCTAGCTTTACGTTTGGGGTTTTTGTTACGAAGAAGACACCTTGTAACTAAATAAGGTTAGTGTAACCTTGACCAAGAATAAGGGTTTTGGAAGTGGAATTACCTAAACTTAATACTTGAATACGGGTCGTTTGGTTACAATAATAAGACTATCTAATGGCTAGAATAATGGCTGTTTGGCAATTGGAATAAGATATTTTATGGTTGGAACAGGATATTACATAACTTAGATTAAAGGCTTGTTTGGGGATAGGATTAATCTAATCCTATCAAAATTATTTTTCAAGTATGGAATAATATATTTTAAACTTGAATAAATTAAAATTATACCAAACATAATTCTAAACTTGCTTTAAAATTAAATTTTAACTCCAAAATTAAATTAATTATTTTTCTTAATATGATTTAGATTAATAATTAAATTTATTCATATTTAAATTTTAGAAATGTTGTTTCCAAAGTTAGAACTAACTATTTTTAATTAGATTGAAATTAATTTTTAATTAGACTCTTCAAAACTAAGAAAAGTGTTTTCTTACATAATTAAGAAAGATGTTTCTTAATTAAATTTATTAATTTCAATTTGATTTAGATAAATTAAATTTATGGCTTAATTTGTTTAGAAAATTATTATTCAATTTATTTAAAATTTGCTTCTTTATTATGAATAATAAGTTTGTTGATTCATTAAAAAGATATTTTTCTTAATTAAATTTTAAAAAGTTTTTTATTTAATAATTATGAAAATGAATTTTCTTTAATACTTTAAAAATAGTTTTCTAATTTATTAAAGAAAGATTTTCCAATTAGTTAATAAATAATCTCTAAATAGATAATATAAATGACTTTCTTGACTAAATGAAAAGTATTTTATTTAATTTTGAAAGTAGTTTCCTTTAAGAATTAGATAATAAGATTCTAATTAAGGAAAAAATTACTAATTAGATTAGAAATATATTTCCAAGTGAATTAGAACTTGTTACTCGTTAAATTTTTTTAAGGACATTTTTTCTAAATTATGATAAGAACGAAATATAATTTATTGAAAATTGTTTTCAGTTAATTTTGTTAAAGGGGTCAAGATAATTGGAAATAGTTTCAAATTAAGTTTGATAATTGTTTTCAAATCAAATTAAGTTTCTATTTTAGAATAGGAATTTAATTTATTTAAGGAATCAATTTGTTTAATCTAATTAAATTTTGTTTAAAAAGTTGGAAGTATTATTTTAGCGATAACTAGAATCAAATGAAGCTTGATATTTTATGCGTATAATTTGATTTGAATGCATAAGCTGCATACTTTATTAATATGCTTAATACGTATATTAGATGCTTGTTAAATTGTATGTTTATGTGTGTAATATTTTACTTGCAATTTTATGTTTGATGAGACAAATAAAATTGAATATCTTATTAAAATATTAAGTGCACATTGAAAACGTAATTGTTACCTTCCATTATTATAAGAATAAACTAGAGTTTTGTTTATTGATAAGTTTGTTGAGTAAACCATAGGCCCTTTTAACCCAAATATATTTAATCTTATAACAGTGGGTCCTACTTAACTAAATTTATATGATTTGCATGGACAACATCATGATCACATGAATTTAGAAGCAGGATTAGGAATAACATATAAGATATATTTTGACAAGAGTCACCTAATGGATTTAGGAGTCATTTGAGATGTGATTGATAAAGTTGTTATCTACCTAATTTAAGATTAGTTAGTTTATTGAGCAAACTTAAGATCAAGTAAATTTGAATGAGATCCTAGCCCATTAAAAAGATTTGAGTAATCTTTCCTAATAGTAGTGAGGGTTAATATTTCAGATAAAATAGTTAGAGTAACTAAATACATAATTAAAGTCTTAATCTTATTTATTGTTATAACTTATAATCAATTACTTGTTATTCATACATTTATATTTTTGTTCAAAGTGGAATTTATCTTGTTTAGTATAGTTGATACTAAGAGTTAGTGAATCGAATTTCTTAGACATAAGTTATGTTAGATAGAAAAGTTATATGTCCATTATGCAATTTTGCTATTAATCCTATTTGAGGATTTGATGTTAATGTTTGGGAGATATGTCAAAATCATATAGATGACAAAATGTATTGACATTTTGAGTTGAATAATGTCTCATAAACTTTGATGACAACATGTAAGATGTATGTTAACATCATGACAACAAGATGTAAGAGCTTGCATGAAGTAGATCTAAAAAGTATAATACCCTAACAAAATTATTTCACTCAATTTAGCCTACTGAAAGTATAAAATTGGACATCAATTAAAGGCTTTGTTATAGAATGATAATAGCTATCATTTGAAGAAATGATTGCATGACTTTTCTTGCCTATACAAAATATGATATAGATAATATATATTTCTTATTCGTGTTTATAAGTATTTGATATCGAATTTATATTCATCATTACTATAATGTTTAATGTATGATAAGAAATATATTGTTAAGTAAAAGTAGTTGATCTAAGTTTATGCAAACAATTTTTATGTGTTGGATTAAACGAGACTTAGACTTAACATAAGTGACAAGAATATAAAATTAGATAATTGACACAATCTTTTCATGTTATGATTGGTTAAATCAACATAATAAGAATTATAAAGTTATATACATTGATATATGTATCCTTTTGATTACGAATTACATGAAACTTGTGAAACTTGTTAAGTTGAAGAATAACCAAATCAACATTTGGCGAAAGGATGATGATGGTATTAAGTTGTTAAATTTATATGTGTGATATATTAGATGAAATAGCAATTCATAAAAGGATGATTCCTATATTTCATTAATATTACTAATGATTTTATGTGATACAATCATATTTATTAAATGAAATATTGATTTTAAAATTTTGAAATAAAAATTAAGCATTAAAAATGCTAAATCACTTCGATAAGATTGATGTAGTGAGATATAAATTTTTAGTTATCTATAGGGAATGAGAGTCTCTAGTGAATTTCTTTATAATTAAATTCTATAAGAGTATGAATTTGTGTAAGGAGGAAAATACAATATGAGATATTATATGATGCAATGTTTATTTCTTCTATAGATATGCCTAGTATAATAACTTACCTATAATATTTTTAATAAATTAATTAGCAAGATTTCATATTAGATATGAAACACTAAGTCTTTGAAAGAGTCAAAGTTAATAGTTTAAAGATGTGATACTTGATTGAAGCATACATTATCCATTAAGTTTAGATCTAAATTGGGTAACAAAAGGTTATGAGAAATCCAAAAAACAGACCCATTGATTTGTTTCAATGAACACTTATAACAGAATGGTTCTCAAAATAAGTAGTAGGAGTATTATGAAATTTGAAAAGTTTAAATCTTATGACAATATATCCAATTAGAACTATTACCTTTATTGATACATTTGATGTATGGTTAAAATGATACAAGAAATTGAAATGCTCACTTTTATGATAAATTCAAATAGTTTTTTAGATGATTGTGAATTTATCAATTTCTATAAGAAGATTTGTTAGATTATAATTGTCTTTTCGATGGGAGTATATAGAGACATATTACTCATAGCAAACAATGATTCACATTTTAAATTATTGAAAATATAATTGTAGAAGTACACTTATTGGATATGAAAAGGTAACAACTTAATTTTGATAATTAGACGTACAAAGATAGATATGGAAGTTGTTTGCATATTCCAATCCAAATATATAGATAATGCACTAAAGGTTTTTATTATTTAAGATATCGGATACTTGTGAAGTATTAAAGATATCCATTATTCTATGTATGAGTTGATATTTGATTTCAAGGTTATATGGATACTAACTTTAGAAGTAAATCCTAATTAAAGAATATTTTACTTAGAACAATATCATTTTAAAATTAGAAAGGTTCCAATGTAGCAATGGTTACTAATTGTGTCATAATACATTTTTAATTTAGTAGAAATGATTAATTTGATCAATAAGTTCTTTAATGAACTTGATATAGAGCCTTACATTGTTCAATCAAGACTACAATGTACTGTGAAACATTAAAGCCATTGGGCATATAAAAGGAGCTAAGGTCTAATCAAAGATATAAGGATGTCTTTAGTTAGTTTCTTTTAATTTAAGGATAATTAAGATGAAATTGAGAGATTTAAACAAGTGCTCATAGTAGAAAATCTTGTAGAATTATCTCTTTAAGTCATTATCCTACCAGTAACATGATTGTCATATGGTGATATCGTGTAAGAAAGTTAAACAATTAGCTTAGTGTAAATGAGATATTGTCAGTTTATGGCCTATAGCCAATTAGTTGGTTTTAGTTTAGTCACAATTATTTAAAGGCATTCTTTTTCTTATATATTATTAGATGTATATGATAAAGTCCACGAGATAAATACATTGCAAATAAAATTATGATGAGATTATAATTATGAGATTCATATTGCATTATGTATAAACCATAAATTGTTCTTAGTCCTTATGAGTAAAGTAGTCGATCTTATAGACTAAAATAGTGATACTTAAATAAATGTATATGGTATTTATAAGATAATAAAGTATTTGATTAGTGGAGAACTACTATGATTGGACTCAAAATAAAGTCGTTATTAATTCCATGCTTTATGTCTAATCCAAAAATTTTTAATGAAAAGAATGAATTATACAAAAAATATCATTCACAAAATGGTTAATCAAAACATCTTTCACATTTCTAAATATTTAGGTGGTCTTGATGTGTTGCTATTTACCAATATCGATCTATGAATATAAATTGTTTGATTAGATAGTTAAACATAAATTAAAGAAGTTTAATTTTTCAAATCCTAAATATGATTTAGGGTTATAACTTATATATATTGTCAATATATTTAGAACCTAATGAGACATATACAAATAATTAGTTGAAGAGAGCAATGATATTTTTATCAAGTTAAACTTGATTGTAAAGTTTGAGAAATTTTATGATAAATATGAGATATTTAATAAATAAAGATCAATATGACATATTGGACTTTATTTGGGCATAACTGATATTTAATTAAAATTATGTTTCAATTCTAATAAAAAATAATTAAAATTAGAATTAAATTACCAAAATGTTAGACATTTTTTTAGTTAGTTTAGTTTAGACTTAAATCAAATCCATAACTTGATTTAGCAGTTAAATAATAATAAAAATGGTTAATAATAGTGCTTACAATCCTCGTGAGATTGACCCATACTAACTAGTGCTAGCTATAGATACACCATGCACTTGCGATCAAAACTTATAATATCATATGCAAAGGAAACATATTAAATAGTGAGAAGATGTGTATCTCACTCTACGGGGTGGAAGGTCCTAGGACATTGCCATGTTGGATCTACTGAACGGCACCATAGTGCGAATAAGACGTCTCAAAAGAACTTCGAGTCAAGTTTTTATTGGCCTTCAATTTTTCAAGATGCCCAAAGGTACGTAGCATTATATGATAGATGCCAACGAACAAATAATATCACGCACCAGGATGAGATGCCTCATGATTTCTTCCTTGTTTGTGAAGTATTTGACATCTAGGGTATTGATTTTATAGGTCCATCTAGTTTTCGACTATGTTTCTAAATCGATTTAAGCTCAAGCTTTACCCATAAGTGATGCTAATGTTATTTTAAGATTCTTAAAAAAGTTTGTTTTTTTAGTTTTAGCATACCTAGAGAAATTATAAGTGATAAGGTCACATATTTTTGTAATTCGTAATTTGAAAAGGTTCCTATAAAGTACGGAATCACTCATAAAAGTGTCATCCCAAATCAGGTCACTAATAGGGACTTCAAATGAATTTTAGGAAAGACTATACAACACTAAAGGAGACATTGGTCAATTAAGTTAGATGATGCTTTATAGGCTTATAAAATGACATACAGAACATTAACTAGCATTGCACCGTATAAGCTTGTCTATGGGAAATCATGTCACTTACTTATGGAATTAAAACATAAGGCATATTAGGTCATTAAGCTTATGAATTTGTATTTTCAACTTGTAGTTGAGAAGAGGAAGTTACAAGTTAACAAATTGGAAGAATGGTGATTGATGGCCTATGACAAGTCCAAAACTTGCAAGGAGAGGACCAATAAATATTATGACCGAGGATCAAGCAGTCCAATCAATTTGAGAAGGGAGATTGATATACAATTATTCATCTATATTTATATACCTATATTTAATGTATTTTGCTTTTTATTTAATAGTTTTATAGTATTTTGGGTACTCAATTTGCCTCAAGTGTCTTTTTAGGTGATAATTGTCTTCATAGAATAAGAGGAGATGTATTTAGGTGAAATTGTGGCATGGAATGGAAGAATTGAAGCAATTTTGGAGATGTACAGTCTTGTATAGTGATCGTGTAAGTCATTGTAAACTTGTGGTACTTCAATGACACAATTCCTGCCTGTATGGAGTTACAGGCCCATTTATGTTGCTCGTGTAAGTCTCTGTGATCATGTAAAGTCATAAATTGAGGTATTTTTGGAGATACACAGTCACTTACACGACCGTGTAAGTGCTCTTGCATATCCCAAAAATCTTAGTTTATTGATATATAAGTACATTAAGAAGGCTATATAAAAAGAAGTAGATTAGAAAGGTTTAAATTTAGAGAAAGGCAATAAGAGTCATTAAGGACACCTAAAAAGAAAGAGCAAAAATACATAAATATTCTACACATCATAAAGAAGAATATCAAATTATAGAAACATCAAGTCAACTCCAACTTTCCATAATTTCCAAACAAGGCTTTCAAGCTTATTCGTTAGTTTCTTATTCTATCTCATTGTCTTTGATGTCAATTTTGAATAGTTGTGTTTTGAACATGATTATGGAATTCTAAATCTATATTAGGTTTATTCTTGAATTTTTTGCTTAACTTTTATCTTGTTGAATTCAATATAGTATTACTTTGTGGTATTTGTTAAACAGATACTTGATAAGAAATCCCAGAAATCGAGGGATTGAATCAAAGTTTTTAATGCTAAGTAGTGCAACGAGAGTTGGTACCTTAATATGCTTACAAATATCATCTTAAACAATAATTGAAGAGAGATCTTAATTATAAGTTAATTATCCTTAGGATTGCTTCAAATCCAATTGATTAGTTATAAGTAGTTTTGAGAATCGAGAGATTTCGACTCAACTGTTATTTATTTCAATTGGCATCACTTAGTTAGATCACAAGATAGGGTAATTAAAACCTTAGAATATGCAGGATCAAGTATAATTGAATTAATAAGGCAAAAGGAAAACAAAACAATATTAAAATAACTCCTAAGTTTCCATTATTGATTAACTTCGCTTTTATCGATATCTTTATAGGTTCAGTTGTTTAGTTTTACTGGTTTATTTTAATTTTAGTTAATTTATTTTAATTTTAGATACTTCAATCTTTTATTAACTTAGACAAAGTGCATTCAAATTGTTAGGTGACTAATCCAATCTTTTTAGGAATGATATCTTATGTACTACAATATACGATCTGTATACTTATTGTATTGCATAAATTAAAGCAAACAAATAGATATCAAGTTCTTTTATACAATTCCCACCTAAGATTGTTCCTTAGTAAGATTAAATTAAGATGGTTCAACCTTCAGTGTAGAGAAAGTATTTTCTTATAGCCTAATTAAGGTAAGTCATATGTACAAAGGTAACTTTAAAGTGAATGGCCATCAGTTAGAATTATATCTTGGAGGTGAACTTGATGGTAATACAAAGGATATTAATTTAACAAAGTCACCTTAGATCAGGATAGTTTCATCGAACTAAAGATGTTAACCAAGTGCTACTTGGGAGATAACTTAAGAATTAGGATAATTTTGTTTGATTTTATTGTGTTATTGTGTTTATTTTTTAGCTTTAGATTAGGATCTTATTATTATTCGGAATGTTTTATGTTAGGTTATAGAGCATTTTATTTGATTTTGCCTACTATTTTGTGTTTTTGGTATGTATTGTTAACTTTCATAACTGTGAATGAATTTTTTTTAAGTTTTAAGGAATTTTTAGATATACACATTCATGTATTGTTTACACAAATTTTATTTTAGAATTTTGTACATAATTACAATGATGTACACACTCACTAGACATAGCTGGTAGCGCGTAGTAACACTACACAAAATAAATAAACTTAAAACTATAGCTAGTGATAAGTCTAGCTCGATCCTACAGAGAGTGAGTGTAAAGCTTTTGTAATGAAAAGAATTGGTGTTTAGGATATTAGGGGGGTAGGTTAAGTTAAAAATGGTAAAGAAAATAAAGTGAAATAAAACTAACGAAAACAAATTAAAGTAAGAAGTGAAAAATGATAAAATTGATGAATGGGTTTCAGAATGCGATTCTCAGTTTGGTCTCGTCCTATATATGAATAAGCATACTCCATTGTCTTGTTATTATCACACCTCTCATTATAAACTATTAATTGTAGCTTAACAATAAGCTCTGCTAACCCCTACTTTTCCCTTAGGTCGTGTTTAATTAAAACAAGTTCTTTAACTGAACCTAGCTATCGAACAACCTATAATAAACTCCCATATTTAATAGGAAAGCCAAATTATGAACTAGGAAACAAACTAATCAAAACAACAACCACATAAGCTCGGAACATTTAACCAAGGTTAAGTTATCCCTAATAATTCAACATCATTAGTTGCTATAAATGAATCGGAAACCTAATAATTACATATTGTATTCAAGACTATACCAATTGATTTACATAAAAACAATATATAATATAGCATTAACATCATTCTTACACAACACCCAATTCAATAAACATAGGATAACATAAACAATCACTAAGAGGGAAAGACCACAATACACAATAGAGAGATGTCCAAAACGTGTCTTCAACTTTGATTTCACCTCGGAACTAGAATGAGAAAGCCTAACCCTCTATGGGTCTCCAAAGAGCGCATGTTCTGCCCCTCATTTTCTCCCAAAACTGATCTATTTTGTTTTTGTCGTCCACATGTTCCATTTATATGAAAATTTAGGTTTTTAGGTATTGTGTATCAAACTGTATAAGTCAAAAAATGTGAAACTTATGAATATACACGATTGGATATACAACCATGTATCTAACTATGTAAGTCCAAAATGTGTCTTCCAATTGCACACACACGACCATAGAAGTATAAACACGATCGTGTATCTCCTAAGTTTTACGGAGTTGTTGTTCTTTTTGTGATTTCTTGTCCAATCCTCACCCTAATCCATCTTTTTCTTACTCCACAAGGGTAATTGAGTTTGAACATCAAAATGTTGGCTCAATGAATGTGCTCTTAACTCGTTTTAGCTTTTATGCTTCCAAATTATACCTAAAATCAAATATGAATTAAAATGAGTATTTTAAACATTTCATAATAATAATCACTAAGTGTTAAGAAGTGAATGTATAAACAATTAAGCACACATCAACAGTCGTGTACAGTACTAGGGTTTTTAAAAAATTTCACCCAAGTTTATTATGCTTGTGTATCTTAGTTTTCTTGGAACGTGTCACAACACACACTCGTGTCAAAAGTCGCATATACATAGTGACTTACACAGTCACACACATGACCCTACATGTGAACATATAAGTTTGTGAAAATTCACACGCCTACGTATGGAGTTACACAGTAGAGTGACTTACATGGTCTGTTACTTGACATATAATTGATCGTGTAAGTTCACGACACAAATTAAAAACCATATTTCCTTTCTTTTTTCCCATTTTCTCTCCCCCTTTGTTCGCCCACCTATTGCTCCTCTCCATTCTTCAACCTAGCCCAATGATTTTTTAGTGATTTTGCAACATTTAATAAGGTTTTTTTGCATTCTATGTGAATTAAATTGGGAAATTTGGGTTTTTTTTGCAAATTTTAGGATTTTTCATTTCCACTTTGCTAAGGTTATGCAATTGTTGCATTTTATTGTAATTTCACCTAATTTTGTTCTTGATTTTCAATTACAAGTTGAATTTCATTCTTTTTCTTATGAATTATTAGATTAGTTTAATGAATCACATGAAAATTGGATGGAATTTGATTTGGGTATGTAAATTTTGCTCACAATGTGATAAATTATGATGATTTTGTTAGATTAGGTTTAATTTGATTTTTCTCTAGTAATTAGATCATTATATTCTCGCGATAGCGAAGGCGTGGTTCATCCTATAACAAAAAACCGATCTTTTTTTGCATGACTCTGATTTTATTTGAAAGACAAAACTCTTCTTTATATAGATAAGGAGAGATTTTTCAGTCTAGTTCAGCTAGCCCATTTCCTCACTGCTTTGATCTCTGCTAGTCTTAGTAAGAGGGGGAAGGGTTAAGGATTTACCCGGTGTGAGATATCACATTGTTCGAGGAACCCTAGATGATAGGAGATGATATGCCTTTCATTTCATTTGTTTGCACTCGCTTTGATAGTTATGATTCCACTTTCATTAAAGGAAGGGATATGATTAACTAGTGCAGGAGAGAGATAGTTAGCTTGGGTATGAAAGGATAGCTATTCAAAACATCTCGCAAGAAAGGAATAGGACCTAGGACTTAAAGGCTTCGCTCTGCGAGCCTGGGGGCTGAGTAAGGTGATCGGGCATTTACGGGCCTTAGCTGGTGATCCGGGCTCTTTCCCTCTTGACAATGAAGCTTATCCCACATCGTCTCACTGGCTGACCTTGATGTTGTCGTAATCTTATAAGATGAAGAAGCCCTAGAAGAGATGGGTTCGAATCCACGGCTGGGTACGTGCCTCTTGAAATCATTTCGTGAGTGCCTCTTGAAATCATTTCGGGAGACCTTGTTACAATTAACTCTCCTAAAGAAAGAATCAACTAAAGAGGAGGAGGAGTAATGGAGAGCTGATCTCTATCCCTACACCCACTTAAGTGGACAACATGATTAGGGCTGACTTTACCACTCTCTGCTTGCGGATGATCTAAGGACTAAGCTTTCAAGACGATCGATGATGTGGCTTGGAAGACACGAATATACCCCATCCATTACCACTACCTTAACCTTACATTAGCTCTGCTTGTACCCGAAGACTTTGCTACATAAGATCTCCTTTCATAGGCCATCAATCCTTCACCTCAAATTCAAAAGTAATTGAGTGGCTTAACGCTTCTCCCATTCAATGCTAGAAGTGAATGGACGGTAGGTAAGGAAATTTCTTTTCTCTGAAGATCTCATCAGAAATGTTTGATGCTTCTTGGGGCTTCTTTGGAGACCATGAAGTCACCGGATGAATTGTCAAGTAGAAAGATCAGATCCAGATGTGTGATACTGGCTCGATCCACTCCTATCCACCCCGGTTAGGTTTTCTTATCCGATCCTAGCTTTAACCTCAACACTCCTTTAACAGTAGAGCTTTGCTAAAGCTATCTTCTCACTTTTAGGTTTAATTTTTTTTTTTAGTAATTAGATATTATTTATTAGTTTAATTTTATTTTAATTTAGTATTTTGCATGAATTAGGTTTTAATTTTGTTTAGTATAGGTTTATTTGTTAAATTTAATTTTCAATTTAAGGAATTGAATATTTAGATTAATTTTATTAGTTAATTGTATTTTAAATTTTTTATTAGCTTAATTTTTTAATTATTTGTTAATTACAATTTTAGTTTAATTTACTTTTTTAATTATGTGTCTTTCCTAATTATATAATGTAGTGAGCATACGTATTAAGTGTGAGGATTATTATTTTCTCACACTTTATTTAATTTCAAATATAATGACAAGAAGAACAGAAGCTGCTTACCAATGAAGAGCAAAGGAGGTACTAACAAAGAGATAGAGAGGAGAGGGGTCATCTAGAGACCTAACTAGAACTCACTCATAATCAGTGTGATCGATAGTAGCCTATCCTATAAAGTAACGTGAGATATTAGTTTTCAACGTTGGGACTCACGAGAAGCAATTTCTACTACTTAAAGACAAGTGATTTGGGACCAATAGATGCATCGATTGAGAGGCATTAGAGTAAACTAGCTTGGCCCAGTAAGTTTAACAGTTGATCAACGTTCAAGCGTGATCTCGATTCTTTGAGATTGTGGAGCCTACATACTGGGAGTTTATGTTCAGGGTGTGTTCCACATCCTTCACAGAAAATCGACGCCACGATTATGACTAGCCAAGCATGATCCAATTCAAGATGTTCACAGAGATGATGAGGATGAGCTATATGAACCTTTTCATGATGATAGGCCTCTACGATTAGGACTTTGTAGACATATAGGAGTATAGGAGTCCTTTAATAGATTTCTCGTATAAAATATAGGTTCGTCATTTCTAGCGCATCATGAATATGGAAGATACTTACAACCTTAGTAAATCTAAGGCATCCACCCCATAATGTTATGCACTTAAGTACATCCATGTGCTTCTTTGTCATACACTAAATGGTCAAGATTATAGTTTTAGAGTCATTGGAAGCCTGGACATGTTATATATCTCTGGAGTATAAGTGAGAGGATGCCAATACATTTGGGGCATACCTTAGCCCAATTTTTTGGCATTAGAGCAAAGAGAAGAAGTGTAGCGCCCCCTTACTGTAAGGTATACACCGGGACGCCCAGAGGTCATTCCAATACATATCCTACGATAAGGGCAAGCTACATTCGATCACTACATTCACTTCACATGGCATCATATCATTATTCACTTATAAAGCACCATAAGAAAATCACAATATTTTAAAACCAAGTTTTTCCTCATTTCATTGCATGAAAACTGAAGGTTTACATTGTCTTTCAACCTTTAGTACATGTACATCATCAAAATCTAGTATAAAAGTACTACATGAAAGAGGAAAGTATACAAAATCTATCTGATTTGTCCAAAAATCCTAGCTGACCAACTTTTGAGCCATGACTTCTCTTGCCAAATCTCAATCTATACTATTGGTAGAGCCTCTCAATAGCTAGAGTCGTCTCTCAGTCTTGAAAAGATAACGTTACAATTTTGGTAAGTTTTGCAAACTCAATGAGGTAACCATCATTGATGGTTCACTCAATTCATGCATCATAACAATTCACATAACTATAATCACATACTGCACTTTACATAAATTTCACATTTTCACTTAAGCATAGGCATTTCATTTCAACAAATATACTTAACAATGTGCATACGAGGTGCTCATGAGACACTTTCCAATTATTACATTATTGTGATCGAGTGCCTAAACTGTCTGATATCTACTTCAGATACCGGGCTTATTAATAACTGTCCCTTATCCGATGAGGATACAGGGCTCATTATACATAGTAAGCCTTAGGCTCTTAATCAATGTTTGAACTCAAGGCTCTTTTCACTCGTTGAGCTTTAAGCTCTGATCGGTGGCTACTCTGGTCACAACTGCCATTATCTGATTATGTGTTCATGTAATGAAATGCATCACATTTATTCAATCAATTGAAAGTGCTCAATGTCACACAATCATATTCACTATCACATCTCATTCATATTGTCATTGGACCTTAGTCCGACATTCAACACTTAAGTCAATAAAAAACTTATTTAGTCTAATTCACATTCAATGAGCACTTCAATGTTTCATTTATACATCACATTCATTGGACCTCCTGTCTAGAAATTAACACAGTCAATCACATTCATTTATCATTCATAACAACATTTAAGCAAACAATAATTGAGAGAAACCATCTAGGTTACTCACAAGTTGCTCCCGAAGCTAATGCCTGGAAGTTCCTGCAACATCTGGAGGTTGACGTTCCAATTGCTCCTTTATATCAAACAACATACATATATATCACAATATACACAATTATAATTGTTCAATAATGCAAGTGTATGAAATGAATTATGTACAATGCGCGTTCATGACAATCCCAGGTATCTTTCCTTTAATTTCATTAATCAAGTTTCTAATACTAGTAACTATTTGCCATTATTTTTTGCTAAGATTCCAGACCATTGGGGATCAAAGTTAATAGATACATATAATTCAGAAAATATAGATACTCTAGGAAAAAGAATTGAACATGTTAGAGATAAATTAAGTAATTGGTGTGCTGATGCTATTATGGCTAAAGCCAGTAAAGGATTAAAGAAAAGAATTTCTTTATGTTGTGATAAGCCTAAAATGCCAATAATGATAGGATGTGATAGTTCTTACTATTATGGAAAGATAAAACGAAAATATAAAAAGAAAAAACACTATAAATATAGAAAACCATATTTTAAGAAAAGAAAAGTTAGATATTATAAACGAAAAGGATACAAGAAAACATATAAACCTACTTATAGGAGAAGGAAAACTAATCCAAAAGAATGTAGATGTTATTACTGTAAGGCGATAGGTCATTATGCTAATAATTGTCCTAGAAGAAATGAGAAAAATAAAAAGAAAATTGAAATAGATGAGGATATAGAGGAAATGATAAGGACAGGAGAATTTATAAAGATAAACGATTTTAATATAGATTCACATGAAAGCATTTTTATCATTACAGATACAGAAATACTTCAGAAGAGGAAAGTACTGAATAAATGGAAATCAATACAAGTCAAACTGATACTGAATCACCAACAGATAAACAAATAGAACAGTAAGGAGAATTTAAATAAGAAATTTTAAAAGAAAAGAAAAAATTAAAACAAAATCAAAAAGAAAAAATTTCATTAGCAAATTATTCAGGATTTAGAGTTAATACTTTACAAAGATTAGGTATTAAACCTAGAAATCATAATTTGTTCTATTTATTAAATATACAAGAAAGAGCTTTAGAAGTTTCACTAACTTCTAATAAAGTAATGATACCTCTTTTAGGTAAAAAAAGATATTCAGGAAAAATTACAAAAGATAAAAGCAGAAATACGAAATACTCTTGGATGGACACATATTGGAGCTATACAGATAATAATAAAATCAACTTTTAAAGAAGGATTAGATACTCCTATAGAATTAGCCATTA
>JANSVA010011041.1:0-15767 GCA_025504915.1 Erythroxylum reticulatum | reverse complement strand
TCCGATGTGCTCCTCTAAAACATACACATCACATTAACAAATATTACATTTTTGCACAAATGTACAACTATTCTTTTATGCACATCAATGTTTAGAAAGGATGCACAATGCATGTTCAAGAACAAATCCGGGTATCTTATTGTAATTTCATCATCAAACCAATCAGATATCAAAGCGCTCATTAATATCATTTGGTACTTATAATTTGGACCAAAATAAAACAATGTCAAATCAATATCATAACCTAATTGACCAGTTCAGATTTTCTACCCATATGATTTTGGGTCAACTTTGCATAATTAATCTGATAGAGTAAATGAAAAAATTAGGTAAAACTTCCTACTGAAAAGTTGTTCTAAAGTGTCTTAAGTTTCTAATGACTCCAAGATCATCCAATTTTATTCAGTATTGAGTGAGTTATGCACAAAATACCACAGACTGTGCACATTTGAACTTTTGGCTAGTATATGATCATACCCTCTAATTGTACAACTCATATCTTTCAGCTAAGAGATCCAAAAACTTTATACCAATTTAAAGCTAAGAGAATAAGATAAAACTTTGGTGAAGACAACTCAGCCTAATTCGGCCCACATTAATACATTTTATTTAATAACCATACGATAAGATTTTTGTCCCTGATAGTGCTATGGCCTAAGCTAAGACTCAATTATATGACAATTTTGAAAATCATAGAGACAGAATTAAAATTCAACTTCTTCACAAAAGTTGTAGACATATGTCTATAGTTTAATATGAATTAAAAATAAACTCATTCAGAAATCTATAGTTCAAGTTATAATTAGAAAACCGAAGCATGATCTTGAAAATTTTCCAATTCATAACATTCCAGAAGACTTCCACACTTTCATCCTATCAATCACTTTCAAATCAATTCAGATAGCTCTAAATTTTTATGGAGAGAAATAAAAATGTCTTAGGAATCCATTGGTCTAAGTTTAAAGTTATTTGGAGTTTGGAAGAAAAAGTTATAGGCAAAAGACTTAGGGCTGTTCAATGAAATACTCTGGTCATAAAATTATACAAGCAACTACCACCTTTTCTCTCTCTAAAACACAGACCTTCATCTTCTTCACCGAACTGCACTTCTTCTCTCTCTCTCTTTTTTTGTTTATGTTTCTTACTTCTAAACCATCCATTCTACATTTCCATATCTACAAAAATCTTGGCAACAAGTTAGACTCAAGTTACACTTCAAACATTAAACATCCAAAGTTTCATAATTTCCTCTCTCTCTTTACTGCGTTCTTCTAACTTCTGCATTTTTTTCTTCCCTCCTCAGTCCACTTTTTCTATTATCTTACTCCTTAAACTATAACTCCTCATTATGCTCTAAGCTTTCTTTCACTTTAACCTCACATAAATCCATCCCTAACATTTCCTATCCATTTACACATATATAACAAAAACAGAGCATGTTTAACTGCATATATGTTTCTGCATTCTGCATGTTTTTTAATATCTAACAATAATTTCATCCAAATCTTCATTTCATCATATAATTTCATTCTTTTTTATCTCAAATGCAAGATCAAATACTACACGCAAAAATAGAACATTAATCATAGTTTTCATCACTTTCTACATATTTTCTACATTTTCGATTTATAGTCCAAAATGTTCACGCATGCACCCATCACAAGCATGAAAACATCATCTCTTTGTCATTTATCCTCATTATAACCATGAAAATGAAAGCACAACTTACTTGTTTCCAGCAAAAACTCCAATAGGAAGAGTAGACAAAGCTTTCGATGGGTCAAGCAAACAACAATAATTAGTGATAAAACAGTATATATAGACTGGATTCGATGCTGTAAAAGCAAAGAGAGTTTCTATATTTTGTCAAAACCTTCGGTGTGAAGAAACAATGACAGTGGAAAGCTTCACCGAATTCATACATTACGTGGCGTTTTGCATGTATATGCACGTGTCTCGCAACCCAAACAGCCACTTATCACCACAAATACAAACCATTTGTCTTAATACAATTTAGGAATTTTTCACATTTTAATTGATCTTTTATTTTTCTTAATCTAAAAATAGCTCAAAATTTTATAAATTTTCAAAAATTCACCAAAAATCCAAAATAATTAGATTATTCTCCAAATAAATTTTCATCTAAAATAATTCATCAAAAATTTAAAATATCCAAAATATACCAAAAATTGCTAAATCACATTTAATACACTCCAATTTAATTCACAATTTTCATTTATAAACCAATTTACCTGGAAATGTCAATGAATGCATGTTCAATCATATGAATATGCAAAATAAATATGTATGTAACAATTAACTTATGTATGACGTGCTTTTTTCTAATTTCACATAATTTCTTATAATTTGCTATTCTAGCCTTAACATGGATAACGGGATGTTACACATTAGAAGATTATAAGTAATTAAGAAGCCTTTTTTATAAGTATGCAAATATATGTACATGGCATCAAATAATCCACTTAGATACTTGCTTATGAAATAATAATTCTAGTTATACGTTAATATAACTAATCTATAGCTCCACAGTTTCCCAAATCACTTATCATCCTCACCTACCAATATCTCTAATGTAGTCTCTTTAAAAAGTTCACCTTTAAGCCTACTAATATCATGTGTAGGATTTTCTTTAAAATATGGGAGGTTTTATTTTATAAAACAAAATGTCCTAGATTTTCTACTTTGGTATTCTCGACCACACTCATGGATGGATTGGTATGTCTTCATTTGAAATGTAAAACCATATTGCATTTGAAAAGCATGAATTCTTCACCTACAATCTTTTCTTTAAATAACAGTTACTTTAGATTTCTCATTCTTTATATATAAATAATCAAAATCGTTATCAACAATATATTGGAATAGAACTTGTCTAATATATTCATTGTATCAAATAGTATACCAACCTTTAGTTTAATCAGACCCATAATATCATAATCTATAGTAAATCATATAAACCTAGGCTTTCTTAGTCCTTCTTACCTGAACTATCATCCACACTAAGCTCATCTGGATATTCATATTATGTGTCTATCACTCTATCTACATTTTAGGTATATTATTATTGGGAAATCTTGTGCACCCCTACTAATTTGAGACTCTAAGTTGAAACAACTATAAAAAAAAAACTTGTTAACTTTTTTTCAGCCTTTTCACCAACTGCCTCATCAAATATGTCATTAGGACATATTTATAGAATATATTCCACACCTATAAAATTCAAACACAATTGGGTAGCTTTAAAGAGATAGTTTATGTTAGAGAGTGAAAGGTTTTAAGGGAGTTGTTTTAAAGGAATGTCAATAATAAATATCTAATATAAAAGCATAAATGGATAAAAGGAAAGAATTTACCATGATTTTGGGAGCCAAAAGGAATAAATATGATAAGTTCAAATCATGATTTTGGGAGCTAGAAGGAATCAATATGATAAGTTCAAATCATACTTTCTAGTAATAATGGAGCATAATAGGGGTAGCTTTTTATTTATAAGATCACCTAGTAAGATGTTTTATAATTGCTATGTTCATTTCGAGCTAATAAAGAAAACTTTTATAGATGTATACATATTAATAATATGCACAAGTAAATGTCATTTAAAGACTAGAAAAGGAGGGAAAGAGACCATAATTCAAAATTAAGGGTTCTCTTTGACCTTTAAGAGTAGGTAACCTATTCCCTTGGTCTTTCTTTTTATTACAATTGATAGATGCATAATTGATCATATTTATACCTCATAATTGATGTATTTTTGCTTGATAACTTATACTTTTATTATATATTTGGTACATAATTCGCTCCAAGAGTGTTTATAGAGTATAATTGCCTTCATATACTTAAAGGAGAATAATTTAGAAGAAAACATTGCATTAACAAGGATTTAAAGCATAAAAGGGATGCATAACTGTGCATCAGCCCGTGCACATCTCTCAAGTCGTGTAGATTCATAATTTATAGAGATTTTGATTATGCACGATTTTATGCTCGACCATTCATTAGATCGTGGATATGCCAAAACCCTAGAATTTAATATGAAAGATGTTTTTGGAGGAAAATTGAAGAAGGCAACATTGTTTTGAGACTTTCAGAGGTAGCTCAAGGGGCAATTTTGACCCAGAGAAGGTGGAAAAAATGAAGAATTCAATGAAAGATCCATTGAAATATAAGATCAAATCTTTTCATCACAAGAATACTTGATAGAAGAAAACTAAGGAGATTTAGAATTATGAACCTTTTGCCTTCAATTCGTTTTTCTTTCTATTTACGTTTGATTTCATGTATGATCATATTGTTAGTACTTAGGTTAGATGAACCCTATGTTGATACTTTATTATGATTTGATTCTTTTGTTAATGCAATTGGTTTGATTGATATATTGTGCTTATATTACGTGTTTTATTTATGTTATAATAAATTAGAAATATTAGATCATAACCCGATTTCATACATAGAGATTAAGAAATGTATAGATCTACTGTAATTGGAAGCAGTTGATTACAACCATAGAGATAAGATGACATAAATCTTCTAAATTAGGGTCAAACCTAATAGAGGGATTCACAATTTCATAAAGCAATCTTATAAACTTTAACCTGAGTAATTTGGTTAAAAACTTTAGGATTAGTTGATAATAGACTCAAGGTTAGCTATTAGCATATTATAGGAGTCTCCACAGTCTAATAAATCAACAAAACAATTGCATAATAAAAGATCAATCCATTAAAGGTTTAGGGGGATTCAAATCCTAGATACTAATCTTTTGTTATTAGTAATTTTCCTAGCACTTACTTAATTTTTTGATTCACTATTGCTTCCTATTTATTTTACTTGCTCTAGTTTTACTTTCTTCTAAATTAAAAACCACAACAAATTATGTAGACTAGATAATGGATAACTATAATTGTTAATATTCATAGTTCTCATGGGATCGATCCGTACTTGTCAATATTTGATTAAACTTATTTATCTCTTTTACTATTGATTAAACTTAATCTTTCATGTATTATGTATTCTATTATAAAAGAATTGTTAAGAACATAAAAGTTGAATTAATTGATAATAATAAATTTAATCACATACATGAAGTAGCATATTAGCAATATTAATTCAAGAATAATTAAGAACATATAATTGAATCTTAATGAAACTAAAGAATAAATTAAATTAAAACAAAATCACTACAAGATCTATCTCGAGGTTCATTTGATTTAAGTACTAATAAAGGTTTAGTTCCTAGTCATAGAAGACATAACATCAAAACTAAAGGAAAATTAAAAAAAAAGAAACATGATAAAATATCTTTTAATCTTTAAGAATTCCACTTTAGATTGATGGTAATTTACTCCAAATATATTTCTTTACTTGTTCTTTGTTCTCTTAGGTTGGCAATTGATATTTCCCTAAGCCTCCTTTAAGCCTCTCTCCAGTCGCCCTTTTCTCCCCTTAGTTTTTCCCTTTTATAGCTTAAAAATTAGGGTTTCTAGAGTAGACATGGGTACCCACACGACTGTATCCCTTTATCTCACTTCAATTCTTCAAAAAAAAATTAAAAACATGGTTCCATAAAGCTACACGGTGTAGGATACGACTATGTCCATCTCCCCGATTGTATGCCTTAAGGACAACCTTAATCCTTCAATTTTTTTGCCTTAAATTTGTCTAATTTTTGCTCCTTTTGATCCATAAAGGCAATTAAGCCCCAAAAACATAATAAGAAAAAAAAATTAAGTACCAAAAACAATAAAAAGCTCTCAATTAAACAAATAAAATGTTTTAGATATGGGAATGGAAATATCAAGCATTTATCAAACTCCTTTACACTTAAGCATTTGCTTATCCTCAAGAAAATTAATTTCATTACTCTCAACTTAATAAGAAATAAAGATACTCTATTATTCATTCAATTGCAAAGTTCACTGAATTATTAAGCACTTAATTACTTACATCTAATTATAAAACAATCTAATTCACTCTACTATTCTTTAAATTTCAACTAAATTAACACCATTTTACTTAATGCATAAAGTATAATAAAAATGATAAAATCTTTAAACATTTTCATACTCTTTATTAAAACAAAACACTAAATTTAAACAACATATGAGCATTTAGAAGTTGTTTGAAAATTCAGCAAACCTTTTGATATGAAAGTAAAGACCTTGTCATGAATACCCCTAGTTACTCAACTAGATCATTATCTTAAATGGCTACTAGCATTGATCTTTAACTTTGACCTTTTCGTTGGTTCAAAGTGTTGATTGTAGTTTAGTGACAAAATAATTTAAAGACATTCTTTATATTGTAAATATTTAGATGAATATGATAAAGTCCGCAGGATAATTACACATTACAATTGAAATTATGATGATATTATAATTATGAGATTCATATTGCAATTATGTATTATCCCTAAAATGTTCCTTATTATAACCTAGAACCACATCTGACACATGATAACTACTGCATATATAGGCTAAGGATACTCATGGTACCCTTAACCCGACTATGCAAGGCTAACTGAATATCATTTGAAAACATTTAGATAGCATAACAGCTGTATTTTGAAAATCCCAAAACTCAATTAAAAAACCTGAAAATAAGTTTTAAACGTACTTTTATATTCACATTAAAACTCTACCACAATTTTTGGACTTTTAAGTCAAATCAAGAGCAATCTCAAAAATAGTACAAAAGGTTCATACATAAGGTTATGTACAAACCACAAAATAGTCAAGAGTTAATTTACAAAATCACAAAGCATATCTACATAAACAATTTAATAAAAATAGTTCATGATTCACTATACAACAAAAGTACAAAACAGAGACTACCCGCATGGGGTGATGCCCCAAAAATGTCAAAAGACCGTACGATCAACTTAAAGCTTCAGGCTCACCAAATAAACCTGCATGGTTGGAAAGCGGAAGGGGTGAGTACACTATGTACTCAGTGTGCAGGAAAAACATATATCGCAAACAAAACCTGGTACATACCAAGACAATCTAAATAACCTAAGGACGGGTTTTTCACACATCTAGCATGCACATAACCACTTATGAAGTGAACATACATGACATAGAAATACATAGTCCTAGCCTATGACTCAACATATACTGGTTAGGAACCACATAGGCCTAGCCTATTAATCACTCATTTTGTGAACATAGATTCCAGTTCTAGTACACAAGAGCATAAAAGCATCACATGTATAAATTAAATCTCGTTGGGAAGCCAAATCTCAAAATAGACCAAAACAGTCATGTGTATCATCACTAGTCGGCCAAACTAGTGTTCACACCCACCGATTCCTGATGTTGGCTCGACTTTTATCTGTGATGAGTCAGGACTACGGTAAAAAAGAGTGTTATGACCCTAGTTGATGACCTCGTCAGTGACTAGACCTTTAGGTGCGCAATCAACCGCAAGTCCCGTAGAAAGGTGTCGATACGAGGACTCGACTTTTATATACTAGCATCAATGGTACAGGAGTCGCTTAATCTATTGTGCCTGGCACACGAATGGCTAATCGTTACCTCACCAATCACAAAAATCATATACAAATATTAAGTACTAAAATCAAGTAACGCACCATACCTTTATTTATTGGTCCAACCGATAAAATGGAGCCTTGCCATAGCTCTAAGCCAAAAGAGAACACATACTTGCAGCATACATGAATCGGTTATGCATATGTAAGTTCCAAAAAATTATTTCATGCAATAAAAGTCATCTTTTGCACTCCAAGTGTATGGTTGTTCAAAAATATAGTTTCAGAAAATAAAACATTCTCTTTTGCACTTCAAGTGCGGATTTGTAAAAAACAATATCATTTCTTAAAATACGTAATAAAAGCATCAGTTGTACTCCAAGTGCAAAGAGTTATTCAAAACAATGTTGTTTATTAAATATACAAGTATACTAGCATCCATTTGAGATTCAATTCTACTATGCATTACTTAGGTTTAAAATTCACACACAAGTCATCATGCATGTCTTGGGATGTCCTAATCTCATTTAAGAGATATGGTTTCCCCAACTCACCTCAAAGGAAGGTATACACTCCTTTGACTTCAACAATCTTCAATACGAGCTCCTTGATTCACAATTCCTGAGCCTTTATACATACAAATATACAATGTATTTACTACTTAAGCATGTATCTCATATTCATACACCACCACATAAGTGTATAAAACACAATATCACTATCTTTAAGCTATAGGATTGGATCATTAAGCTTCTCATATTGTTACTTCCCTTATTATTCACATAAGCTTTCTTTTGCATTTTCCAAGGCATTTAATGCCTTTAATCTAATACTTACACATTTCAAAGCATAATTAAGCACATTTTTATCTAAGCACATTAGGCCAGTACTCATCAATCTAAGCAAAAATTCAAGTTTACTATAAGGAAACATGAAAGTCTCTTTCCAATACACACCATTACAATCCTTAAATCCTAAGCCAAGTTCACTTAGGCATTTTATCAAACAACTAATGTGTATGACTTTCGAGTCATATTTTCAAAACTTTATCATAGTAATTCACGCTCCTATCTTGTTATATAACAAGTACTTCCAAATAACAACACATTTCACCACTCCATTCAATCCAATTCCCTTCATTTAAGTCATATTCATCATAATTATGGAACTCATTACATTAGTCCATTTCTTCTCCCATCATTTCAGCCAAGCCTTATCCAGTATACATGTTCCTCATTTTTCATCATCAATTCACATTATACATACACAATTAACACCATAGAATTCATTTAAACCATCAATTTCAAAAGATATTTAAAATTTCACAAACTTTCACCAAAGAGAGGGCATCTCGGTTTTGGCTTAAGGAGACTTATCCATGACTCATTTCATTCATCTAAACCATGTTTCATGCATATTCAAGTATGGAGAGCAACATATCTTAACACCAAACTAAAAATCATAATGTAGAGAGAGATGAAACAAAATTTACCTAAACTTTCCTTTGGTGATATCTTAAAATCCTTTGAGACTTTCTCAAATCTAATGATAGATTTGAGTTCCTTGATCCCAAATTAACTTATAACACCATGGTTTGGGTTGGATAATAAAAAAAATGGTGGAAATTTGGTGATGGCCGAATGTTGTTCTTGTCCTCCTCTCTTCTCCTTTCTTCTCTTTCTTTCAATTAAAACAAAGTGTTTTTAATATTTAATGGTAGAGTGCACAGCCACACAAGGAAGAAGGGTCTAGAATGTTAACTCTTCTTTGACCAATAATGGTAAAATTACCTTTTTGCCCTTGGCTTATGTGAAATTACCATTATACCCTCCAAACTTTTTCTAAATTTGCAGTTAAGCCCAATATTTGAGAATGACCAAAAATTTTATTTTCATTTTGGTTCCCGGACTTTTGAAAATTATAATTAAGCCCCTCAACTTTATAAAATTACATATTGGTCCTCCAAGAATTGAAAAATTACATTTAAGTCCCTTAACTTTTAACAATTTGCAAATAAGCCCTTATGTACATCAAACTTTCCAATTAAGCTTTCTAAGTGTCCAATAAGTCTATAACTCATGTCTAATCACCTCTAAGGCATTAGAACACATTTAACTCAGCCACCATGGCCATATCCATCCAATAGACTCAGGTTTACACATTTAGAAGCTTATATGTCGGAATTCTCCAAGATTTCACATACTGATAAATTCTAAGTTCATGTAAAGGCATATAACATTATATATCACTGGAATATATACCAAAAGGATTCAAATATATTTTTGAACTCATGTACAACATGTATATATCAATATACAGCAGTATCTCTAAGTACAAACTAATACAAAAGGGCTTAAAGAGTCCAACGTTACATTCCTAGTTGTTGTTCTATTAAGACTGGATATTATTAAATGGTAAAATAACTAGCATTTTATGTTTTTCTTTATGAAGGAAGTAGTTGATCTTATAGACTAAAGTATGAAGATACTTAAACAAATGTATAGGTTCTTGGTAGAGAACAAGTTCACTGAACTAACCCATATGAGAAATTCATTTAGAATATTACTTATACATATATTGAAATTCTCATTGTGAAGATTATATTAGTGACCCTTTGACTTGAGATCTCCAAAGTTATCTTATATAGGGATTGCTATATTTGATACTACTTATGACTTGTTCTAGTTAAGGATAACTAAATTAGTAGTCATTAGATATAGTATGAACTATATAGACGTAGTTGCGTGATCGAAATAGGATTGATCGCCTTAGAGTAATTGAGAATGTTCTGTTGTTTTTAATAGTATTAATTTCAAAAATTCTTGGCCCAAGTGAAATGATGTTTTGTAAATAATATAGAAATGTCATTAATTAAATCAACAACTAATGGTGGAGAAATAATATGATTGGACTCAAAATAGAGTAAACATTAATTCAATACTCTATGTCTAATCAGAACATTATATAATGAAAAGATTGAGTTATAAAAAATCATGCACGAAAAGATTAGTCAAAACTACTTTTACATTTTAAAATATTTATGTAGTCATGATGTGTTGCTAGACCTCAATCTTGATATATAGATATAAGTTGTTTAATTAGAGAATTAAAGATAAATTAAAAAAGTTTAATTATCTAATCATAAATATTATTTGTGGTTGTGTCTATTACCAACATATTTGGGAATTTAATGGATCAAACATAAAGAGTGGGTTGAAGAGAGCAAAGATATTTTAATCAAGTTATACTTGATTGCAAAGTTTGAGAAACTTTATGATTAAATATGAGGTATTTAATAAATAAAGATCAATATAAGTTATTGGATCTTGTTTGTGCATAATTTGTATTTAATTAGAATTATCTGTAATTCTAATTAAAGTTTAATTGAAATTAGAATTTATTTTTAATTAAATTACCAAAATGTCTAAAACCCTATTATAAATAGGCTTAAACTATAATGGTGCTAGCAATCCTTGGTTAACCGTCTCTGTAATAGTTGTAGAGTTCTTTCAACTGATTTTAATGATACAGTTAGAGGCTGAACACTTGCACGACTATGGTGGTTGAGATGAGCTAGTTTCATAAACGGTTCATGGGATATGGCAAGAATATGATTAGGCTTTGAAATAAGGTATAAATTAAGATTCATGCTTTATTATGATTTAATTGTTAATCATTTTAGAAAATTGAAGTGTTATTGGTTTTTAGGAAATCAAAATAAGAAAAAGTTTCATAATTATTCTACCGCAGTTAGGAATGGATCTCTTCCCGATTTTTTAATAGTTGTACCAGAGTTAACTTTAATTTTATGATTTGATTAAATTATTTTATTGTTATTAATCAAAACTTGCAATTGAAATTTCAATATGATTTATAAATTATTTTAGAGTTAAGCAAATATACGAAATTAGTTTCATTAATAGTAAAACATAAAAAACCCTAGGCTATAATAAATAAAAAAAGTTCAGATTTACAAGACTTAAAAAATGGAAATTAAAAGTTCCAAAACAATGAAAGAACAAGATAACTTTTTAGGTTTTAGGTTGTGTGACTTCTGGTTCGGAATAAGCTGGTTGTGCCGGAGATGGTTACCACTGTTGAAGACAGCAGTTGGTTGCACCAAAGATGGTTGTCACTAATGGATCTTATAGCAGTTGACGATGACTAGTCAGGGAAGGAAAGACTACAAATGCATTGATTGACGACAAATGTCACAGAATGTTTTTGGATTAAGGAAAAGTAATTTTCAATGAAATTAGAAATAGTTTTCGAAATTTAAGTTGTGTGACTTCTGGTTTGGAATAAGCTAGTTGTGCCGAAGATGGCTACCATTGTTAGAGACAATAGTGCACCAGAGAGGGTTATCACTATTGGAGCATACAGCAATCGATGATGACTAGTTAGGGAAGGAAAGACTACAAATGCATTGGTTGACAACAAATGTCATATAATGTTTTCAAATTAAGGAAAAGTAATTTCAAATGAAATTAGAAATAGTTTTCCAATTGGATTAAAGTATTTTACTTATATAATTTTAGAAAAAGGAGCTTTCCTAAATTATATTAAGTAAAAAGCATGATTTATTGAGCTATCTTATCCTCCTTTTAAATATCTTGGCGTCCCAATCAATCCTAGTAAGCCTAAATTATCAAATTTTGTTCCTTTAATTGATAAACTTAAAGCTCTAATCAATGCTTAGCAAAAAAAATATTTGTCTCTTACGGACCAATTGCTTCTCATCAATTATGTTCTAAATAGCACGCATCTATATTGGTCTGCTCATTTGGTTTTGCCAAGGAGAGTCACCAAGGAGATAGATAAAATACTAAAAGCTTTCCTGTGGCATGGAAAAATTGAAAATGGGAAGTAAGCCAAGATGAAACGGAGTGACATCACTATGTCCAAAAGGCAAGAAGGGCTTGGGATCATCCCGATTGCTCAAATGCAGAAAGTAATGCTTGGAAAATGGCTATGGAGACTTTGCACTGACAAAAAGCTATATGGATTAAATAGATTAATAAGTATTATCTCTGAAATTAGAATTTATGCCAACTAGATATTTCTAGAGAATTCTTATGGTTTTTCAATCATTTAGTTTGAGAAGTATATTCCACCTGCACATCAAACAAAGGTTGGGGGATGGATAGGATATATAGTTATGGTTTGATAATTGGACCAATCATAGTCCTTTTATCTAGAGACCTAATCTTTCTAGCCTGAGAAATATAATCCCTCTCAATGTTAAAGTATCTATGCTCATCCAAAATGGGGACTAGGTTGGCAATTTCAAAGGCTTGCACTTATTGTCAAATTATTTGACTAACATTCTTATGGGACTGAGGAAGGATAGCATAGCCTGGCATCCCCACTTCAATGGTAATTTCAACAATAGATCTTATCACCAGGTACTGGTCAATCATCTTGATGTGGTTCCCTAGTTCGAGGTTATCTAGAAGCAAAATCTAAACCACAAAGCTGTTGTGTTCACTTAGCTAGAGATCAAAAATAGGCTTCGGACTAAGGACAAATGGTTTGGTACCATTGACCTCATATGCGTACTTTGTAAGTTATTGAATAAGAGTAGAAATCATTTATTTTTTTATTGTAATTATATAAAAGCAATTTGGAATAGAATTGTAGTCATATTACAATTACCCAGATATACCTTCATGTGGATGGAAACCTTGAATTTTCTTATCCATTATACCACTTACGGTAGAGCAAATCACCTAATTATCAAGACTATTTTCATACTATTATCTATCCAATTTGGAAGGAAAGGAATCAGAGGATATACAAGGGTGTTAAAGAGAGCCAATAATAGCTTGTGGAACATATAGTCAATTGGATTAGAGTTGTCATTATTGCCAATTATCAACAATGCTTTGTTAGTTATGATCTGAAACTGATCTGGCCGTTATGATGTTATATATTAATGATACTCTGTATTTTGGTTAGTAATTTTTTATTTTATAGCTGATATATGATTCATTGTAATGGTTATATATAGCTTTTATTAAATTAATATAATTCTATTTTATCTTTTAAAAGAAGAATAATTTATTAAAAATTATTTTCAATTAAATTTTATTAAAGGGGTCAAGATAATTGAAAATACTTTCCAATTGGATTTGAATTTTTAACAAATCAATTTAAGTTTCTATTTATAGTAGAAATTTAGTATATTTAGGAATCAATGAGTTTAATATGATTAGAATTTTCTAAGTGGCTAGGAATATTATTTTAGATTATAAAGATAAACAACTATAATCAAATAAAACTTCATATTTAATGCATATAATTTGACTATGAGTGCGTAGTTGCATGTTTGAATAAATGTTTGATATATTATGCATATTAAATTATATGTTTTATATGTGTGATATTTTACATGGAATTTTCTATTTGATGAGATGAACAAACTTAAATCCCTCATTAAAATATTAAGTATGTATTTTCAACATGATTGTTACGTTCGATTATTGTAAGAATAAACTAGAGTTCTGTTTCTTGTTAGGCTTGTTAAGCAAACTTAAGGTTGCTTTAACCTAGATATATTTGGTCTTATGACAATAGGTTCTACTTAAGTAAATTTGTGTGATTTGTATGAGAAAACTCATTATTTAACTTAATTTGTGTGATTTGGATGAAAAAACTCATGATCACATAATTTAGAGGCAGGGTTAAGAAAAACATATTAGATATGTTTTGGAAAGAGTTGTCACCTAAAAGATCTAAGAGTCATGTAAGTTGTAATTGATAAAATTGTTATCTACCTAATTCAAGGTTAGTTGACTTGTTGAGCAAACTCAAAATCAACTAAATTTGAATGGGATCCTAACCCACTAGAAATATTAGAGTAATATTTTTGAAAAATAGTGAGGGCTATTATTTGGAATAAAATAGTGAGAGTAACCAAATATATGATTAAAGTCCTAATCTCATTTGGTAGTCATCGTATATAATCAATCAATTGATTTTATTACATTTATATTTTGTTCTAAGTATAATCTTGTTTAGTATAGTTGGTACTACAATTTAATGAACCAAACTTCTTGGACGTAGGATTATGTTTGGGAAGAGTTCTAAAAGTTTGAACAAACAATTATATGCCCATTATATAATTTTACCATAATCCCTATTGAGGATTCGCTAACAAAGTTTTAGAGATATATCAAAGTCATATAGATGACAAAATGTATTAATATTTTGAGTTGAATAATGTCCCATAATTTCAATGACAATATGCAATATGTACATCAACTCCATGATAGCAAGATATAAGAGGTTGCATGAAGTATAGCTAAAAGATAAAGTACCTTAATGAAATTGTTTCGCTTAATTTTGCCTACTAAAAGCATAATTATGGACTACAATTAAAGGCATTTGTTATAAAAGAAATGATTTCATGACTTTTCTTGCCTATATGCAATATAATAGAGATCATATATATTTCAACTTCCTACTTATGAGTATATGATACTAATTCAGATTTAAAATTATTATAATGTTCAATGCATGATAAGAAATAGATTGTTAAGCAAAAGTAGTTGATCTAAGTTTGCAAATAATTTTTTATCAAAGGAGACTTATGCTTAACATAAATGGCACGAATACAAAGTTAGATAATCAAGGTTATTCTTTTATGCCATGTTGGTTAAATCAACATGATGAGAACCAACAATTGGAGTCTCAATAATAAGAGCTAGGAAGACATGGAAACAGGATGTGGGAGATAACTTTGACTATCCTTTGGTGTTTAGTCCTCCAGTAGAGGTTGAAGGGAAACTAATGGTGGCTTCTAGCCTAGAAATTCTACAAGAAGGAGCTAGAACATGGGAGTCTACCCTAGTGGGCTTTTTCATAGACAAAAGACCAACATTTCCACTGATACAAGCTTGGTCTCAGAGGAATTAGAAAAGAAGAGGTTTAATGGAGGTAACACTCACTGAGGAGGATAACATTATCTTTACTTTCTCTTCAAAAATAGAAGCACAAAAAATAATTAAAGAAGGCCCATGACACATGTCACAACTACCCCTATTTCTTCAAAGTTGGCAGTCGGGAATGGAACGAGAAACATTCCACTATGGGTAAACATTCACAATATTCCTTTAGAATATTTGTTGGCCCTTATAATTTTTTTTATGAATAAGCATGATTAAATTAATTCTGGAGTTTTTCTAGATTAAATTGTGTTGGAGTTAATTAGCATGCTAATGTGAGGAAGATATTATGTTATAGGTTAAGGGAAATAAAG
>JANSVA010011016.1:0-15770 GCA_025504915.1 Erythroxylum reticulatum | reverse complement strand
TAAACTTTACATACACTCTCTGTGAGATCGACCTAGACTCACCACTACTATAGTAGTAGGTCTAGTTATTTTATTTTAACTAGCGTAACGGTGCGCGGTCAATTAGCTATACCAAATGTTACTAACTCATAGGCTTCCTCATCTAATTTTCCATGTACCAACTTGCCTTGCCACTTGACCTTTTTCTAATCCAATGCATATTTTTATAACTCACTTATCTAATGGTATCAATTAATTCCAAATCACTAAATATAATCCATTATACCAAAATTCTAGACACATGCAATTCAAATTTAAATCATAGCATAATTTTAACACCTATCAATATGTACTTTCGTAAATATGTAACATTTCAACTAAGGTGTAGTTTGGGGCATTACAAAATATCTGGAGGTTCCTATCATAGACTCTAAACCAAAGTTCACTGACTGCTTCCTCTTTTATGCAACTCAACTTACATTAATCATATCAATTCTTAATAGTCTGCATATACACTAGGTTGCTCATGTTGCTTTACATCAAAAAGTTGTTAAGGAGTTAGAACAAATAATGAAATCTTTTCTTTGGCTGGTACAAGTTGGAAACTCCTGAAAGGTTGGAGTGAAATGGCAAGTAGTTACTATGCATAAAAAACATAGTGGTCTTGGGATTATTCCAATCTCCAATATGCAGAAAATTTCAATGTGTAAACGGTTATGGAAATTATACAAGGATCTTAATGCCTTATGGACCAAATAGCAGGTTGACTACTCTCAGGATGGCTCTTGGATACTAAAATAGATGGTGCAACTAGGGATACCATTTATCCTTATATCAGACTCACAATTGGCAATGGAGAAAAAATTTGGGTGTGATTTGATAATTGGATGGAAATCAATTCCCTTATTTACTCTCCTAACTTTCAGAGAATGCCATTAAATCTAAAAGTATCTTATTTGATTGTAAATGATGAATGGCATGCTAACTTTAGAGGCTTTCTATCCCTTATGGCTTACCTTCCACAACTTTCTAATATTGCTGAGGAGGATGACATCACCTAGAAATTAAAATTGAATGGTGTTTTCTCTAACCAATCATGCTATAGACTCCTTTTTAATAGCTCAAGGGCGATCCCATGGTTCTCCCTTCTTTAGCACAATACCATTAGTCCCAAAGCAACCTTCATCAATAGGCTATCTATCAAGAACTGACTCCAAACTATGAATCAATGGCAAAGTAGGGTTGATGAATTATGTGTTCTTTGTAACATGGCTTCTGAGGACCGTGACCATTTGTTTTTCCCATTTATTTACTCTATAGCCATTTGGAGTCATATTATGCAACTGTTACCTACTCAATATGGTAGATATGATTGGGAGTTTCTATTACATTAGGAAGTTAGCAAATCAAATAAAGGAGCTCTAAATGCTTCTCTTTTCATAACTACCTTCTCTATGTCCATAGGTAGCATTTGGAAAGAAAGAAACAGTCGTAAATTGATTGACACAAAGGAAGAGAAATATCAACTAGTTGATAGAATCATTAACCTAATAAAAGAAGATGGCAACTTAAATTTTTGATGCTTTTCTATTCAATCTTATCTTCGTTTTGCATTCTATTTTAGATCCTTTGTAATATATAGTACTTGTATTTTTTTTTCTTAGAACTCATTGAAATGTTGTAATAGTTTCATCAATAGTAATAAATTATTCATTTATAAAAAATAGTAGAAGCATAGATTGGAATGGTTTCAAAAGTTTGGGATTGGTAGACAAAATAAGAAGTTATGTTCAAATTAATGGTGGAAATTATTTTTGATGTGACTGATAATGCTTATTAAGAAATTATTTTAGAAATTTAGAAATTGTTAGGCATGGTACATATGATGAGAAGGATTCATTACAATTTAGTTTGGGGATAATTAAATGAGCTCCATATTTTCTTAGATAACCAAATAAGTAAAGACAAAAGAATTTAAGAACTCTATAATCAATTTACCCATCAAGCTTTATAGGCAAACACTTGGGGCGTTTTGGAGATCCATATCAGCAAGCTGGTATTACTATAATCCATAAATAGCTAAGAGAATCCAAATTTCCTCTCTTGTCCTAAAATAGTTGCATAAGATGATAGCTTATTAACGTTCCAAGATAAAGCAGAGTGTAGAAGTAATCATATATAGTGATTTTTTTATTTATAGTGAATAACTAGGAGGAGATTGTGTTACCTAGGCTTTTATTTTTTCGTGTATCTGGGATATACTGAAAAAAAAAGCACTTCAAAATATATAAAGGCTCTTTTCTTACTGGACTTGCAAAAGGCTAGGTTTTTTATTATTTATTAAACTTAATTTTTAAGTTTCATATGGTGATGTCGATTATTAAATGATGAGTTACATAAGATTAGTTATAAAGGATAGTGACATTTTGTTCTAATAGGTATAGAGGGAGTTGAGACTCATATAATTGAAGGAAATGAATAAGAGAGAGTAGGGCCCGAACCTGTAGCTATAATTCCTTAAACAACTGATTCACCCTAAAAAAGGAGACAATTTGATGTGAAGCCCAAGGATGAGACCTTGAAACTTAACATGCTTGATTTTTTATCAAGCCCCAAAGAAGCTAAAAACCATATTAAGGATAGAACATTGACCTAATGATTACATGGAATTACAAACCAAAGGAATAAAAGAATTTTGATTTGATTTTATAAAAAGCAAGAAACTAGATTACAAGATGTTTAGATCACCAAAAGTAAATAAGTTTATAAGTTCTCTATGATTAAAGATATTCCCTAACTGAAAAGAGAAACATAAAAGTAAGGTTTTTAATCTTAAATAAAATTTAGGCATTTGATCATTCATGATCTAGAACATAACTATAGGCTAGGCCATGATGATTATGAAAACCTTAACTCTATTAGGCATAATCTAGGACATGCCTATCTTTAGAGATAATGAGTCCATGTATATCTTTAGGGAATTAGACATGGTTTAAGGCATCTTATAGATGGAGACTGTAAAACCTTATTGTAACTTTACAAATTAATACATGATCTTGGACATGCTTATAGCTAAAAAGTGTATAATTTTCCATAACTTTTGAAGATGGACAAGTTCTAGGCAACATCCATATTAGAGAATATGTCTCATCATTAAATTATCCAATAAAAAACACAAACTCATACCTAAAATGTTATACATCGTATTCACATCCAAGTCTTGCTAATACTCGTCCTTTAATTTAGCTTGATTCCACACTATAGCCATTTCTCTCCCCACTTTATTAAGGCACTTCTTGAAACCTCTTCTCTTTGTTTACATTATGGTCTACTTGGTGAACTCAAATGATCAAATGCAATTTGCTTCTCATTATCCCTTCTTCTTTGAAAAGATTTGTCCTCGAATCATCACTTGAATCAAAATGAATTAATTCAAATACATTAAAACTAGTGTTCTTATTATACTCGTCTTAAAGATGTAATTTATAAGCATTATAATTCCATTCAACAAATTGAAATTTATCATCTCCTTTTAGTTGTAATTTAGACCTTCTTCAATTTAGGAACCTATCCTTTCTTATATGAACCCATACTCAATCGCCTTATTTAAAGGTCATTCTCTTTCTCCCATTGTTACCTTGGATATATATTCATCATTCTTCCTTCAATGTATAATCTAAAATTTTTATATAGTTGCTACACTATTTCAGCTATATTTTAACAATCTAAAATACTCCTTTCATGAATAAGTAAAGTAAAGAAATCCAATAGAGTTATTCGATTAAATTTATAAACAACTTTAAGGTGAGTAAATAATAGTACTATGAACAACTCGATTATGTGCAAATTCAATGATTGATAAACAATATTTCTAATTTTTAAAATTACTTTAATTTATAGCATACAATAAAATAGTCAAAATATGTTTACTACCTCATTTTGACCATCCTTTTATGGGTGACAAGTTATTGAAAACAAAAATTTATGTCCCAACTTTCCAAAAAAAAAACCTTTTATGAGTAGTTAAGTAACTTAACATCTTTAATAGAAACAATACTCTAAGGAACATCATAGAGTCTAACTATATCCCTAAGAACAAATCAATTGTGATGGTTACATTATTAGTTTTACTACATACAATAAAAATTTTCATCTTAGAAAACCTATCATCAACAATATGGATAAAATATTTAGCCCCTTTAGAATTGAGTCATAGAAATTTTGGCCCAAGGTTCACTAAGGACAGGCAAAGGAGTATATAAATTGTATGGCATAATCTTTGGACTTAGCTTGTCATCATCTAATGTAACTAGTATAAATTCTTTCATCATTATGATGCATATAAAGATAAAAGAAATATTTAATCAAAATATCTAAAGCCTATTGAATGCCAAAATGACCCATAATACTCCCTTATAGACCTCAAATACTAAGATCTCCCTCAACAAATTCTTAATCACACAATTTATTTTTTGAATAAAAACTTATTATGCTTAAAGAATCTTCCAAAAGAAATTTTCTCATAAACCCTAAAGATAGATGCAAAATCATGATCATACTCATATAATTCCTTAATATGCTTAAATCCTCAAAATGTTCTATTCAAGGTAGAAATTACCACATATCTTTAGGATAACAAATCAACCATGAATATTTTCTTAACTTGTTCATACTTAATCGTATAAGAAAATGTTTCAATGAACTTTATTCAATTTGCATATTGTTGATTCAACTTCCTTTACCCTTTTAAATGCTTTAAAGACTCGTGGTTGGTGTAATAACTCCTTAGACCACAAATAACATTGCTAATTTTCCAAACCCATCAATAATATATACAACTCCTTTTCCTAAGTTCAATAGTTAAGAGTAGCTTTATTGAGTTTCTCGCTAAAGTAGGCAACTAGTTAACTTTCCTACATCAAAACAAAAGTGATACATATTCTTAACATATCACCTTCAATCTCAAAATTTTTAGAAAAGTTAAAAAAGGATAATAAAGGAGAAGAACATAATCTTTATTTAAGCAAATTAAAAAACACACTCTTGTTCATCACCCCGTTTAAGTCCAACAAATTTTTTGACAACTTGAGTTAGTGGTGTAGTTAGTATAATAAATTCCTTCATATACCTTTTGTATAAAAGATATATAAAAAAGAATTCATTCTTGATCTTTCAATTAACCTAAAAAAGTTTACTTACTAATCAAAAAAGAAAAAAGCAAGGAATAAGATGGCTTCATTTAAAGTCGCATTTAAGGAAGAAAGTTTTGAGTATGCCCCAAGAATCCCATACCATACTAGTACAAGGACAAAAGTCAGTTTTAGAAAAATTCAATGCTAGCTATAGAAACTTATTATATCATTTATGGATTTAAATGTAAGAGGCTGTTAAATATCCTATCCTTTGCCTCATTCACCTTTATCTATTTTTCACTCAAAATAAATCCAAGAAAAATTACTTTATCCACGCAAAAAAAGTATTTCTTTATATTAGCATTTAAATTTCATTGTCTTATGACATTCAAAACAATTTTCACATCTTCAACATGCTCATATAAATTTATATTATAAATCAAAATATTATCAAAATAAAGAACTATAAATTTTTTAATAAAAAGTGCAAAAACCAGTTTGTTAACTATATTTTATTTTAAAAGGTGTTTTATATCTTCACCTTATTTCATCTTAATATAATGATATATATTTTCAATTCAATTTTGGAATAACCTACAAAAAGCATGAAACTTATCAAGGATATAGTTATGTCTAATCTATAAATGGGATGTTGGTATTTATTGTTATATTATGAACAACTTAACAGTTAACACACATTCTCTATGACTTATCCCTCTTAGGAACAAGTAACACCAAAACACTATATAGACATATGCTCTCTTGAATGTACACTTTTAACAAGAATTTCTTAACTTGCCTCTAGAGTTCCTTATTCTCCTTTGAATTACTTCTGTAGGCTAGTCAATTAAGAATGGCAACACTAGGTATGAAATCAATTGATGTTACATTCGACATATTGATGTTAAATCAATAGGAAAACTATAAAGGAATATATTTGTAACATCCAATTACTCATGTTAAGGCTTAATGTATTTCATGTGAGTATGCTTATGTAATATTGGTCGGATCCAACTCATATGATACCGACTCAAAAAATTGAAGTCTCTAATAATCTGAGTTACACTGAAGAACCAGTGAAAATAATTAGCTATCAGAATAAGCAACTAAGGAAATGAGTGATCCCAATGGTGAAAGTCCTTTGGAAGAATCATTTAAGTAAGGAAGTCACATGGGAAATAGAGCAGCATATGAGGAATCAATACCCCTACCTATTTAACCATTTAGGTAAGAATTTCAAGGATGAATTTTTTTGTTACAAGGGGAGAATTGTAACATCCTATTACCCATGTTAAGACTAGAATTGTGATTTATAAGAAAGTACTAAGAAATTAGGAAATGCACATCATGTTTTAGTTACATATGAAACGCACATTTTTTCACATGATTATGATTGGACATGCATTCATTGATATTTTCGGGTATAATTGATTTATAAATGTGATTAAAATGTAAATTGTGAGTTATTTGTGTTCAAAATTTATTTGGAGACCATAAGTTGATTATTGATTCAGAATAAATTAGAGATATATGTCTACAACTTTCTTGAAGAAGTCGAATGCTAATTCTATCTCTAAGCATTTCAAATTTTGGTTGTAAGTAAAGTTAAGAGTTCTGTTACAGTTTAAAAACAGTCTGAACTCTTTTACATATAACTTTTAGTATACTAAATCAAATTGTATGATGATGGTGTTATTAGAAATTGGAAACATAGTGGAACAATTGTCTAGAAGGAAGTGTTAGTAAAATACACCATTTTTCTTTTTATAATGATCATGTAAAGTTATCCCGAAAGGGGGTGTTAGGATGAAAATGCTGAGATGTGCTGGAATTTGATAACTGGAATGTTTTTACTGAACATGGTTCGATATTTTGGCTATATCTTATTTTAAATTGAACTAGAGACATTTGGCTACAAATGTTAAGAATAAATTGAATTTAAATTTTGTCCTTAAAAGTCTTGAAATTTATGTGATCTTGTGTGATTAACCTGGGTGATATCATCAATGATGGTTCACTCATTAAGTTCGTAAAACTCATAAAAATTGTAACGTGACTTTTCAGATATAAGACAGGAGACCTAGTTCCTTAGATTGGACCAAAGGCACCTTTTGGATTAAGTTATAGCTCAGAGGTCTGTCAGCTGACATCAGAAGAGTTGTAACTTATGTTTTGTAGTCTTCCGAGAGCTTATATATGGTTTTGTAAATATTTATTAATAGATACAGTGTAAGCTTTTGTTCAATAAATACAATGTAAGTTTTTGACAATGAATGCAAGTAATGGTTTTAATTTGATGACTATAAAATTATGTTAGTTGATGCCATGTTAAGTTGGATTTATGTTTACTCTAATATGCCATTATAATAGGATATGTACTTGAATGCCCTTGGGTGTTTGGGTACATACACTATGGTTATGGGATGTTGCAATATTAGGAATCCTGTAAAAGATAAACAAGCAAGGAAATGTTAAGATTGTTAATATTAAAATAAGCATCTTTATACAAAGGCAAAATCATAGGCTAGTTTGATTTTTAAAAAAAACAATCTTGACCTCTATCTCTATAGCCTAAAAGTTCACTTATTTCTTTACTTTTCTCTCAAAACTCTCCTTTTTCTTAATATTTTCTCCTTCTATCCATTTTGTTGATCTCTCATACTCAATTTTTAACTCACTCTTCTTTTTATCACTCTCTTCTATTAGCTTGAGTTGACCTTATACACTTGTTTAGGTGCCAATAGAATAAGAGTAATAAGTTATTATCTATGATAAAAAATAAATCTATTTTTGAGAGTTGATACTTATACACTAATTTAGATGTTAATAGAACAAGATTAATGAGCTTATAGTCTATGATAAAAGAATACCTATTTCTGAACTCATCTTTTATAACCCTTCTATTAAACTTACAAGATTGCCTTAAGAGAATACGGTTAGCTCACATCACATAATATCTCATCATAATATCTTGAATAAAGAGTAAAACCAAAATTTATTTATTGACCTTACCTTACCACATTGATTTAACCATTGGCTTTTATACAATCAAAAGTGACCCATGTAGGCAAGCTCAAATTTTTAACTAAGATAGTGCTAGCTACATTCATGCAACTTTCTCTATCAATAATTATGATACATACCTTATTATTGATTTACTACATTATGTGGAAAGTGTTCTCTTATTTCTCACTAACATCATTTTCTTTAACCTGCACATTTAGAGCATATCTAATTATAAGCAGCTCCCTATCCACTGTATACTCAATACCATCATCTTATTAGTCTTTTAATGACAATATGCAATTTGCATCACGTTTACCTACAATCTTAACCTTTCCATTATCTCTCATGATGATTTTCATATTATTAGGATATTCTAAAGTTATATGCCCTTTCAGTAAACAAAAATAACATTTACTATCTTGAATATGAGTTTAGGTTTCAAATTTAAGTTCTACTTTACTAGGCACCTTCTCTCGTTCTTTGGGTGGCTCGACTTTAGCTTTAGGAACAGTCTTATCCTTTTTTATGTTCAATTTTGATAAGGAAAATCTAGAACTTTGTTATAAACAATTTCACTTTGTTTTTATGTTTCTCTTTGCCTTTATGTCCAAATGAACCATATCTTCTAACTATATATGAAGTTGCATTTTCTACCATAACAAAAATATAAAGATTCAAAATATTTAAAAATATAGCCATGTTAGCTTCTTCGGCGCTCTCTATAATAGCTTGAATTATGATAATCTTTATCTCTTTATTTTTTTCCTTGACACTCTTTAAAACCTAAATGAGGCATTGTAATTTTTAGAATAGATCCATACAGTAATGTTTAAGGATAAATCAGCTCCTCATTGTCACCTTTATATCGTCCTAGTTATCAATATGCCTCTCATAGTTCGTTTTCGAATTTATCATAAGTTAGTCCCATCAAAAAACAATATAGTTACTAAACAAAATGACAATGAGTTTTAACTTTTCCAATTTGGTGTAATAGTGGTGATTGAAAATTAGCTCCATCTTCGTTTCCCACTTTAAGTATTCCCCAACTTCATTTCTCCTTTAAAATAAAGGATTCTTCTTCTTAATGTTCTCAAGGTTTCCATCTACCTTAGACTCCCCCTATAGTCTTTAACTTGCAAATCACCTTAATGTGAAATTTTTCCTATGTTATTTCTTAGTTATTGGCAATAACCTTTAAATTAATCTCCCTCTTCACCTTCATATAAATCATCTAAGAGCACTCATATTCCATGTTATTATGCATTAGGAATTTATGGTGATTATCCTTTTTATAGCAATAACTTGCGACTCCATTTGATCTCTAATATCATCAAGTTTCATATCCATGTGTTCAATTTATTACTACATAGCTTATAACATGAACATATCATCCTTTATTCCATCTTTAACTCTTTCCTAATCAAGTATCTTTCATCTTTTAAAATAATCTAATAAATGACCTCACAACACTCCCTCATATGTCTCTTTTATTTAATATCACTTAACTCACTCGTATTTTACTATAAATTTATAACTTTTCTCTACTTATGTTGTATAGAAACTTTTAAATTTTACCATTTGTTTTCCTTTTTAATTCTTTAGTGAATTAACCAAGCAAACCTAGAGTACACAATCTATCTTAAATTTTAATGGAGGAGAGGATAAGTTAGAAGCCAACAAAAAAATATAAAAGAATTCAAAAGATTACGAATGAATATTATGGTGTATGGAGTATAATCAAAGTTATACTTTGACAATTAAAATGAATAAATACAATGGAGTTTGGAGTCTAATCAAATTTATACTTTAGTAATATCCTTAATTTTAAACATTTGAAGAATATTTCAATAGGATTTGATTGATTTTAGTAAGAAATCATACTTTTCCAAAACAAGTTAGGAAAATTTAATGATATAAATATTCTTTTACTAACATTTTTTTATCGATAATCACATGCCTGTTGAAGGATATATTCATATGTAAGTCTTTAGGAACCTTTACTCAAATTAAGCTAACCAATTCTCATCTTTTAATTTGGATTGATTCCAAACACATGTCCACTTCTCTCACCATATTGAGTACCTCTTAAAGCCTTTTATTCTTTTTTGTGTAATTTATCCAATTGGATAAACTCAAAGGATCAAATGCAACTTAATTCCCATCGTGGCAAAAGAGATAAGAGATGTCAAGTCTTTTATATAATAGTTGATTTAGGAAAGGATTAATAGGGTTGTTGCATATATAATGAGAAGCATAGTCAAAACTATATTCTACGCAAGTTATGCAAGTGGTTGGGAAGGATGGAGTAGCAATTATTTGCTTATTTACAACATAAGGGATAATTTGAGTTACCTTTATAGTCTTTTTTGAGAAAAAAAGATAATGAATTAAGCCATTGAAAGGCATAAGCAAAAGGTACACATGCTACATAGGGCTAGACTTGAGTATACAAAAATAGAATGTGATCTAAAACATAATCCCCATAACAACCTTATACAACTTAGATCCATGGTCACCTTTATAGCCTTCAATAAAGCTAGAGGAGGAAAAAAATCATAATGATGAGCCTAGAGTAGATTGAACTTCTATTTTATTTTATTTTCCTTATGGCTTGTACATTATAATAATTTAGTTTTTCCTTGTACTCTTGAACCGTGCATTTTTTTCTAATTTTTTATTTTGTCATTTTCTTTGATTAAGTACTTTATTTTAATGTATTATTTAGTTTCAGGTTCCTTTTATGTTTTTTTATATTTGTCTTTGCATTAGTTGTATTGCAAAGTATAAATAATTTCTATATGTGAATCAAAATTACTTTGGGCACTAGAGGACGAACAGAGGCTAGTGAAGTTATTATTCACTTTTAATTTTTCTGATTTTATATTTATTTTCTTTAGTTTTTACTTTCATTATTTATATTTTTTACATTAAAGACAATGCATAACTTAAGTGTGGGGAGAAATTTAATTATTTATGAGCCTACTTGTCAATTATGTTGCAACTAGCTTAATATCGAACAATTATAAAAACTCCTTAAAAAATTAAAGAAGATTGATGAAGATGATACATTATGACTTTAGTTGCTTTGTTACTCAGTCAATTTAGCCAAATAGTTAAGAGTATTGATGACTAATTTAGTTATGATTTGCTTTCATACTCTTGATAATAGAAAATTAATTTGCATTATGATATTTTTAATAATTTAGGCATATCTTGAGTTAGAAGTGGATTCTTTCCATGTATTTTAGTATCCCCCCAAAAATATAAATAAAATAAAATAATAAAACATGTGAATAGGTTAGAAAAAATAAATTCACTATGTTGGCTTTAACCCAAATGAAAAGATTAAAGTTAAAAATTAGCCATTTGAAATATTCATGATAAAGTATTTACTTTTGTGTCAAAGGTTTGGTGACTTTTCAATCAAGTCTCTAAGCACTTTTATATTATTTAAAATTAAAATTCTTATTTTTATGTTAATTCAAGTTATGAAAATATTTGAAAGTTTAAGCATCTTGCTTATTATGCATACCTTATGCATTAGGATGAGTTTCATAAATTAAGTTGATGTTTGAAAGATTTTTATGATAATTGAGTTATTTATGATTTAATACAAGTATCTAAACACATAACTAATTGATGAACAATGTTATCGGGCAAATGATAGATAGTATTAATTAATCAAATTAATTTGTTAAATTCTTTTTTAGAATTTTCATGTATTTAAGTTAAGAGTAAATGAATTAATTTACTTAAGGATAAGAAAAGGCTTAAATGTGGGGATATTTAATGTATATGACATAAGCATATATTTTATAAGAATTTTACTTGATTTTAATGTTAAAATTACCTCATTTCACTTAGTTTTTTAGATATTATTAGATAATTATCTAAAATTGACCTTGATTTCAAGAATTAGAGGCCATTTCAAATTAAATCATGGAGAGAATTACAATTCATAGTCAAACAAAGTCTACCCATGCCCATAAAATAGTTTATGCCCTATATGGATCAATTTTAGTAAGTGACAAGGCCTGAATCATGTATGTGTATTAAACTATGTGCAAGATAATGGAGAAGCATAGAGATCCATAATATACTAACATGGTCATACTAAAGACTACGTACATCATCTAAAGGAAATAATGAGATTCATGCTTAATGGCACAACTATATCTGAGACCATATCCATTAGCCAGAGGAAATAGTAAGATATATGATATGGGCCATGGTTGTTCCCTATGCTATATCTTAACTAAAGAAAATCATATTTAAGTGCAAAAATCCTAATTTTAAAGGGCTTTTATTAAACTTTCAAAGAAGACACACACTATAGACTTCTTTTTATTTTCAAAAACCTAAGGTTAATAGTCAAGAGGCTCCAAAACCTTAAAAAGTCAATTACAAGTTATTTTTCTTCTTAGAATTAAGATTTAACTATCATCTTAACATATCAAGCTATTAAGCAAAAATTAAATCCATTTAAATTTATTTATTTCATAATCTCTATTTTTTGGTTCTTTGATTTTATTGCTTTGAATATGTTTCGTGGCTAATTGTTTTCTATGTATAGATAAGATTTGTTACTTTTGTATTGATTAATTTATACTTATGTATCATATATGATATATTTATCTATATTACCTTTGATTTCCCTTAATGCAGATTTATTCATGTTGAAATTTAAATATAATTTAAATTCACTTATGGACACCTTAAAAGAGCATACTTATAAGTAGACTGATGGAACCTAAGTTTTCTATATTATTTAGTGATATTTTCATGGTTTTTGTTATACTTTTCGACTCTTTTCGTTGGATATTATGCTTAATTTAGCTTAAAAGTGCTTGTTTTGAATTAATGTAGTTTGAGGGTAAAATTGTCATAATTGTTAGTAATTGCACTCATTTGGTTTCTAGGACAATTGATATTGCAAACTATTGCTTTTCATTGTAGGACACTCAAGAAGTAGAGCCAAGAGTGAAGACCAAGAAATTGCAAGTCACAAGATTAAGCAGGAAGACCTCTCAAGAAAACTTTATCATGGCAAAGGAATGACTTCGTCGTGACGAAACCTTCGAATTAGCAACCCAAACCTGAACCATTTTTGGAAATTTCATTTACCCATTCGTGCAAACTAACCCAAATACCGATTTAGAAATCCTATTTCAAGATAAGTGACAAGGGGACTGAAGAGGGGATAGCCTCCATCGATCCTCGATCATTTTTCTCTCATCTAACCCTAATTTCCTCCATTTTTTGTTCACTGTCAAACCTCCACCATGGGTGACTTAGATTCATTCCCAATTATGAAGCTTCTAAGTGCAATGCATAGTTAGGCGTTTCTTTTCCTCTTGAAGGTGTAGCAATGGCTGGAGTTTAATGAGCTTAAAAGGAGAGTAGTTTAATCCATGGTTCAGCTATGAATTTATAAATTCCTAGGTCTAGGATTTATAATTTGTAGTTAAGCTACTTGATTATAGTTTTAATCAAATGTTGGATATTCATTATGTGTAGTTTGGATTGGTCTATGTAGAACTTTGAGCTTAAATACATAAAGTTTCATATATGTCTATTTGTAATCTTCTTGATTCTCTCTTATCTTGCATGGTTATGTTTGATATTAAGTTGATTTGGATTTCATTTGCCCTATTGCATTGTCTGATCCTACTAGAGCACTAAACAGTATCTTAAGAAATGGAGTCCCATTGATTAAGATCCTGGACTTAAAGAGTACTTTAAGGTTTACCATTTTGAAGCTTAGTGATTTCTACTCCCATTAAAACCAATTTCGACTATGATAGCCAGAGCTCACTTTCAAGAGGATTCTATCATTGTTTAATCTTCTATTTTTCATCTTTCCATTTTCTATATCCCTAAAATCCAAAAAAATTAAATTTTAGAATTCAATTTAGTTCAATTAATGATTTCAAAAATCAAAACCCCCCTTTTTCCTAATTAGCTTGCATAGCATGGCATATAGGTTAACTTAGGTACATTCATTTTAGGTTTCGATTAAGTGAACGACCTAAGGTTGTACCTTATAGTGCAATCCTTGGATTATTTTGATTTAACCTCCAAGGGCTATACTACTAGGTTTGAATCATAGACCATAGCTTAGGTAATGGGGATTGAATAGGGTGCTTGAGAGAAAATTATATGATCTTTCTAATGTTAGGATGAAACCTTTCATAACATCTTATAAATCTTAATAAATTCAAGGGTTTTTTTAATCTTGGTAGAGATATGAGTTAACTAGTTGAAGATTAGATGGATGCACATGAGAGAGTTTAGCTTCAGTGTTTAATAGATTTTTCTAATGTAAAGAGTATATCCAGTCTAAGTTAATCAAATTATGAAGTCAAAAATACTATTAGGGGAAGTATTAATCTCAATGTAGCTATTTGATTGGATTATCTTTTACTAAATTGTCTTAGCATTGGTTTTCTTCATTATTGTCTAGGTTTTAGTTTTATTTTATATTTATTATTAAAAGTCCTTTCTCTATTAGTTATCCTTAGCCTAGTTAATAGTGTTAGGTCATATAATCTATATTGCTTCTTTGTAGAATTTAACCCTTACTTATCGTTATATTACTTACTAATAAAAAGAGCACTTACCTAATTAGTAAGTGATAGATGTATAATGGGAAAAACTTTAGTATCATTCAAGCGTACACTCACTAGAACAATATATTATAAGGATAAATAAGATTATTTTTAAGGTATAAAAAACACCTTTAAAAATTATATGGAGTTATTGTGAGAAGAATAAGGAGCATAAAAAATACTCTACAAGTGAAAAGAAAAACCAAAACTATAATAAATCCCTCAAAGTCTTTAAAACTAAATCAAATTAAAGGAATATGAGACCAAGTTCCAAGAACCTTATCTTCAAATAAGACCACTAATAACAAAATCTAGCTTAAAATGATCCTCTCACTATTTTAGAAAAATCTTGTAGTTTCAATCTCTCATGTATTTTACATATGAAATTTATTTGTAATACAGTATTAAAACCTTATTTATTCTTTCTAACAAATATAAAACTCAAACAATTAAACGTTCTTTAACTTTAAATGATCATTATATACAAAATTTTTGAAGTATGCAGTTCTCTAAATTTACCTATTATGACTATTATCTATATAACTCAATCAACTAACCTATAATTGATTAACTAACAAACTCATTCTATACAATTTTTAAATGATTTTTTAACGTATTGATTAAATACTTGTCAATTAATAGATAATTACATTATATAATTCTTTATTGATTAATCAATTGACTTTGGTTTACTTTAATCATTAAAAAAGTTTTGGAAATATCTATTTTAAGGAAATTATTAATAAGGGTTTCTAATATCCACTTATTGATTAAAAAAGGATCTTTGAGTCACTTATTGAATAACAAGGACCTCTTTTATTTATGATTTCTAAATGATATCATGAAAATATGGTATTAGATGATATTAGCGAAACCAAAGTATGTTTCTTTGTTTATTTATAAGGTTTTAGAACGTATGTCTTTTCCATAAGAGATAATGGAGAATTAAGAAAGTAGAACAAGAAGAAAAAGAAATGTCAAAAATATTAACAAAATTTTAAAGAGGAATTGAGAAGACCAATGTGTATGTGTATGTGTATGTGTG
>JANSVA010010965.1:0-15774 GCA_025504915.1 Erythroxylum reticulatum | reverse complement strand
GAATTTTCCCAAATTTTCACTAGAAATTCTGATTCAATAAATATATTCTCCAAATCAATTATTAACACATACAATACACAATTCAAAATATAATCACATTTATAGATCAATTATACCCATAAAATATCAATGAATGTATGCATAATCATTTTAGTGTGCAAAATCAATATTCACATATGTGTATGCTAACATTATGTATGAGCATGAAATGCAATTTTCTAAACTCTCATTGCTGTTTCTCAATTACATAAATCTAGGCTTCTAACCCTTAGTATGGGAATGAGATGTTACATTTCCCCTTAATAAATTTCGTCATCGAAATTCTTATCTGATTGATTAAAGGGTTAGGGGTATTATTTCCTCATATGCTCATCTGTTTTCTATTTAACTTCATCACTTGAATAATGTCTTCCAAATGACCATAGTCAGTAAACTCATTAGGTCTTTCAATCAGTTATTTAGTCATGTATTATCTTAACCGGTTCCTTAACATATCTCATATTATTCATAAATTTCATTTCCTGTGTCAACATTACATCTATGTCAGATCGTATCGACATTTCTTAACATACTCCTATGTAACACAGGTTGAATATCATATATCATTATTGGTAAGATTAACTTAAGTTAATGGTCCTATGCTCTCAATAACTTCATACAGACCCATACAATTCAAGCTTAGCTCGCTTTTCTTTCTAACCTGAGCACACCTTTTTCTCAATCAAAGCACACCTTGGGAAGGTGATACTCTCAGAGACATTTCATCTTTCTCTTAATAATTCACATCTTTTTAGTGTTAATACACTTAACTCGTATGCCCATCTTACCATATTCCACTCTTATGTCCATATCACTATATTCCATATGTTCGGTGTTGATCCACCTATCTCATTCGTCTTTCTTGAATCACTTAATTTCTAACACAAATCAATTTCACTTATCAGTAACATCTCTAATCAATTCTGGCCTTTAACTATTTTAGGCCTTATTCATTCAAATATAAAGGCGAACAACTCTTTTTGTCGTATAACGTTGCATACGATATTCTAATGATATCACTATGATAATGATTGTTATGCTTAAAGTCAATTAAAATGTTTCTATGAACTCCAAAGTATAAGCTAGAAGCATATCTCCAACAGTTAAGACTGTTGCCAACTCATACATGCAGTTACTTGGTTCTACATCCTTAGTCGTTAATTGTTGTTTCGACGTGTTCTCACTAGGATGTATATCTTAGGTTGTTATTCGTGCTTTCTCTAATAATATCTTTGCTCAATCATCTTTATCGGGTACACATCCTTCTTATTTCAATCACAAAGTAACATTTTTCCTATTTGGACTCAAAATTCAGATTCATTTTCAATTCCTCAATAAGATTCACAATTCTGGATCCTCAATTTAGGCTTTGCTAATCTTTTCATACAAACTAATTTTAAATTCCAACACAGATAACAATGCTTCATTTTTCCCCAAAATTTAACTCAATATTCTATACTCTTTATTGCATTAGATTTGGTAACCTTAATATCTGAATTTGTGCTATTCCTTTATTAAATTTTTTGTTCAAGTATCAGATACACACTAGCTTTCCTAGTATAGTACTCATTTGTACAATTATAATCCTTCAGTATTTTTATCCATTGTCTCTGTCTCATATTCAATTCTTTCAAACTCAATAATTACCTCAAACTTTAATGATCTGTATATTTATATAAATACGAATTGTTTCACTATATATATAATGTTTCCAAGCTCTCTAAAGCAATTATTATTGTAGCAAGTTCTAAATCATGTATCAAATAATCAACTCAAGAGATTGTAATTGTCTCTACGCATACAAAATCACTTTACAATGCTGCAACAGATTGCATCTTAGTCCCTAGTACAAAACATCATTGTATACTACAAAATCTCCAAATCCAAATGTTATAATTAACATCGGTGTTATAATTCCTCAAAATTCTTTTTACATTCATCAGTCCATACAATTTACACATTTTCCCTTAAACATATTTGTCAAAGGACTAAGGTTAGTAAAAACCCTTAACAACTTCTGGTAGTGTCTAATCTCCGGATAATTCTAAAACTTCGGATCTCTTATATATTCCTTAGAGTTTTCTCATTTCTTCATTACCTCTATTTTCTTTGGTTCTCTCAATATGCCATGTTCAGATACTATAAGACCCAATAATTTATTTAATCAAGCTAAGATTCACTTTTATGGAACTTGGCATATAATTGTTTCTATCTTCATGATATGTAAGATTTCCTCAAGTATTCAAAATATTCTTCTTAACTTTTTGAATACATTCAATAAATCATCTGTGATCATTGTCACTAATTGATCTAATTTTGGTTAGATCGCTTTAATATTCAATGCCATGTTAATATTGCGGGCATTGTTACTCAAATAAATATAGCCAAAACTCTATATACCCATGATTAGTTCTTGTAATTCCTTAAGTAACTAATTCCTCGATGAGGTAATATTATCGTATATTATTTTCGGTTTCCCAATTGACTTATTTTCTAAAATGATTTTCTCCAATTATTCGATTTCCTCTGATTTCACATTGACTTATTTTAATGTCTGCTTATTCATACTAGTTTCTCTATATACTTCAATTTATTTGTAATCTTAACTTTCTGTATTGGTAACACATTCATCAGATCTAACATATATCTCCTGTGCATATTTGCATAGGATATAATGTGGACCTAAATTCTTCTCATATTACTAATAATGTCTCCTCAAATTCAATAATCCAATCACATAGTTGGATACTTTACATCAACCAAAATGCATTCTCAGTAGCATATTCCACCTCTTATGCTTGAGTCACCATTAGAAATGGGACTCCAATATTCACTTTTGATTCATTAAATATTCATTTATGATTTATTCCTTCATTAATCATTCTTTAAAATAAACCGTCTGGTCTACGTAATTCGGTGAAATTTTTCTTTGAAAGAAGATTTCTTGCTACTATCATCTATACTATTCACGTAATCCTTATCAATAAGTTATTTTCATCATTGCTTATCAGCAATTCTTAGTACCTCAAGGAAAATCAATTTTAATTATTCGTAATATCTCAATAAGATCGATTTCTGTCATAACTTATATGATCATAATATCCTTTATAATAAGGCTCAGTGAAGCATTAAACAGATTCATTTACTCTTATACCTTGGCATATACTATCGAGATCATTACATCTTATCTGGGGATGTATTTTTGACAAGTAACTAATTAATAACTCATGCTAAGGATACCTTAATCTCATTTGATTTTAGATAACACTTCTCCTTTTGCGTCTGTCCTCGATCATGGAGACTATGCCACAATCGTACCCTTCTTCTTTTTCCTTGAATTCATCACCCATAGTAACATCATCAACAATCTCAATCTATCCTTGATTGATCGCTATAATGCTTTCATGCGTTACTTTAAGTCATCTCATAAGTTTAATTATGGGGTTAAGACTGGTGAGCATTTAATAAGTCATATATCACTTCCTATATCATCTCCAAATGTATAACACATATGTGCTCAATATTCTCTCTATCATAATGATCCCATTATTAGATATGAACTCACAAAACTTAACCTTTACAATATTTACTTAAATCGCTATCATTATCTCACATTCCAATTACCATTATATCGTCATACATACGTAGGTTCATAATCAATTCAGAATTATAGAAGCATAATCATCCTAAAATTTCGATCTCAATTCCACGAACATATTCTTATGGTGGATCATAACTCCTATCAAATTTATCAAACAATCATTCAAGTCCAAGTTCAGCCTCTCAAGGTCATAGAAAGTTTTATTTTCTTTCAACTTGGCTTGTACACTTTAAGTCTCGTCATTTATATTTATATCACTTCTTTCCTTAACCAGTCTATGACAATACATTCACATCTATATCACATTCGGGGATATATCACCACAATACAGTATTAATATCATATTCAATAATACATCCACCAATACAACTGCGTTGAATCCTTGTCTGTCATATCTAACCATATATTATCTCTCATTTCTAATTATCCACAAACTTCCGTTTTCTCACATTCTGACAGATCATCATTTTTCTCACTATTTCTATTTGCTCAGGCTATTAACAAATGCTTATGTGTGTGACTCAAGTAAATGTGACGCAGACTAGGGATCAGTTGCTACTGCTTATTATGACATGTCTAAAATGCATGTACCTTGACACATATTTCGAAAAATGCCCATGTGAGATACTAAATCTGGGATTTGATACCAAATTGTGTAGTACCCTACTCTCGCAAGACACATACCCGACATCCTGAGTGATGTTCGAGTACATACCCCATAAGGGTGGTATGTTAGAATAGTCAATCAGTCAAACACTTGAAACTTAATACAAAATTTTCAAAAATATCACACGTGTACCCAGAAATCAATATTCAAATTCGAGCCTATACTTTCATTTCGTAAACATAAAAAACATAATTATTCTTACACTTTGATCAATCTCATTTGCAACACATTTCTAATTTTGAAAGTTATTACATATAGAAATATTCAAATATACATTGTACAGAAATTGCGGAATATACAATTTGATACAAAATAAGAAAACAAATTTAGACATGAACTGATCCCGACCTCTATCTCTTACTTGAATGCAGTGGCTAGACTCTAATTTGATTAACTGGAGATCTTCTCTAAGCCTAAAAAATATTGCAAATTTTGGGTGAGTTTTTACAGACTTAGTGAATGACCATTCTTGATGGCTCACTCAATCACATACACATACAATTCATATAATTACATATCACTTTGTTCACAACATTCACATTCTCATTCAATTACAAGTTAACAGGATATTGCAATCATTCAAATATACATATTAAATGAATATGTAATGCACATGTGACTAACTTTCATTTATTACTTTGTTGTGATCGAGTGTCTATAACTGTCTCGTATCTATTGTGGATACTAAGCTTATTGATAATTGTCCCGTATCCATTGGGGATACTAGGCTTATTTTACATAGTGAGCCTTTGACTCTTAATCACATTATGAGCTTTAAGCTTTTTTTTTTCACATTATAAGCTTTAAGTTATTTTTCGGTGGCTACTCTGATCATAATTGCCTTTATCTTTCATGGATTCATGTAATGGAATGCTTCATATTCTTATATGATCAATTAGTCACTTGCACATGTCATATTCATATTCAAAATATATTTATCATCAGACTGTGGTCCGACATTCAACATAAACATTGAAAAAGACTTTTTTTTAATCATATGCATATTCGCATGTTTCTTCGGAATTTAACAATCAAGTTATATATCACATATTTCATCAAATTCACATACAGGGAGCACTGCAATATCACAATCATGTGTCAAAATCATCGGACCTTCAGTGTCCGGAATCAGCACAATCAAAGTCACATTCATAAAATAATTCAAAACATAATATGAACAGAACCATCAATAAGTAAGACCATCTAGGTCGATTCATAGTACGCTCTAGATTAGCATTAGCTTCCATAATCTAGAAATATCTGAATGTGGACATTTATCCTGCACATCCAAATTATGCAATACACATGTTGCACATACATTAATAATTGCACAATTATAAGTATTCCTTTATGCACAAATGTGTATATGGAATGTGTACAATGTATGCTCAATGACAATCCCAAGTATCTTTTCATTATTCTCATCACATTATCAATCCAATATCAAAACTCACATAAGTATCCTCTGTACGTAGGGTTTATACCTCAAACAAACACTTTGAATCTAATTTCATAGCCTAATGAATCATTTCAGATTCTTCTAAAAATTGACTTTCGGGTATACTAGTCTTGATCATTTAGACAATGCAAATGAAGGAAGTTGGCAATACTTTCTTCTAAAAAATTGTTCTCCTATCTCTTAAGTTTCTAATGACACCAAGATCATTCAATTAGGTTCAGTGTCTGAAAGTTATACCCCAAACATATTCAGATTGTTCTTATACTAGAACAATGCCTTGTACTTAACTTCCATCTAGAAATTGAAATTCTTAAAGACTGAATTACAATTCGATTTCTTCAGATAATTTGTATCCTTATGTCTCTAGTTGACTCCAAATTAAAAATCATTCCATTTGGATAACTACAAAACAAGTTATTTTCAAATTATCGAAGCATGTTTAAGCTATATAGGAAAGTTGGCCGCGATGAAGTCAGGAGTTGGCCACGACGAACTTTTCTCAAGAGAAAATCCTCGTAAAAAATCCTATAAGTTGGCCATGGTGAAGCCAGAAGTTAGCCATGACAAACTTTTTCTAAGAGAAAATCCTCATAAAAATCCTACAAGTTGGCCGTGGCGAAGTCAGGAGTTGACCGCAGTGAGCTTTCATAGAAAGTATCAAATATGACTCATCTTCCAATTTTTCCATATTTTACAACATACAAAATCTTACACCTAACACATCTTGTACAAAAATCACCCTTTCTACTTCATTTACTCTTCATTCTCAACTCTATTTCAATTCAATATCATTCCCGAACAATTCATGAAATATATTTACCATTAACCAAAAATAGAGCATATACATTTACCCATTCATCATTGATTTTTCTGCACTCATTCTAACCCCTTTATGAAGATCATTCTACCTCAACATCATCTCTATAACAATATATGAATTATTACCCATCATACATATACAAGAACAAGACATTTACATAGGCTTTTCATCATCCATGACACACACATAAAAACTCACATAATCAAGTCATCAATCTTACATTTCTCATCATTCTAGTTTCATTTAACAATACCCATGGAGAATAACAAGCTACTTACTTGATTTAGCTCCAAAATCTTCAAAATATCACTTAAACCTAGCTTCACACATAACCCACGATCATCATCTTGAAGGTTGGAAGGTTTAGGTTTTCTTATGGAAATGAAGAAGGTGACATGGTGGGAGTAGTAAGTGAAAGATGAGGGAGCTAGGTTCAATTTTGGTGGAGGTTGTCAACAAAATGAAGAAGATGAAGAGGCTTGAAGACAATAGAGAAAGTCACATAGAAGAGAAGAAAAGAGTAAAATGAAAGACATTAGAGTGTCTTGCAAAGAGGAACAACGTGAGAGAGAGGAGTGGTAATGACACTTGTCACCTCCCTATGGTCCCATTTGGATCTTTATTAAAACTAGTTTATTTGTCTCCAATTTCTAATCCAATTGCCTCCCAATTTTCAATGACATAAGTCATTAAATCTTAATGTCATATATTAAAATTTATACTACCATTTGACATTTATTTCTACCACTATTCATCAATTATTCTACCACTTGACATTTTTCCTAGTCCAATATGTCCTTAAAATTACAGAAATTTCCCAAATTTTCATTAAAATTTTTGATTCAATAAATATACTCTCCAAATCAATTCTTAACACATACAATTCACAATTTTAAATATAATCACATTTATAGATCAATTATACCCGAAAAATGTCAATGAATGCATGTATAATCATTTTAGTGTGCGAAAATCAATATTCACATGTGTGTATGCTAACATTATGCATGAGCATGAAATGCAATTTTCTAAACTCTCATTACTATTTCTCAATTACACAAATCTAGGGTTCTAACCTTAGTATGGGAATGAGATGTTACACTAATCATCTTTCATTGTCGCACAATATAATTATACAAGGCTATTACGGAGGCGACACCATTTACTCTTTGAAGTTATCCACTCGTACTCACCCCGTGAGAGTATCTAACATCTAATAGCATTCAAAATTCATGATAATCTCAATAAACAATTTTTAGAAAATGAATGAAACAAAGACAAGAATATCTCAAGTGATTAAATCAAGAATAAAAGAAACAAAAAACTCACTTAAGTCAATGAACACTCTCCCAGTAACATTAAATCATAATCATGGAATGTGTTAAAAAAAATTCTTTTGTAGAACTTTGAAATTGATCGTTGAAAAGAAATAAAACACAGTAGCCAAAAATTGATCGGTGATTATGTCACACCGTTGATTGTTTCATAATATACTGCAAGTGCTTCCTCCTTTAGGATTCTCTATCCTTTTAAAATTCCTTCCTTCCACAACTATCTTAACTTCCAAAATTCTACATATTCTTAAGTAGTATAATCCTATACCAAATCAACTTCCTTAATACAAAAGATATCCTAAATAAATTAAAATAAAATAATTACAAAAATAAAATAGAATATCTTAATATTTAAGATTTTGTAAAAAAAATCTACGAGGAAGAGGAGTAAGGTGTCATTCTCCACATTCGTACTTAAGAGGGAAATAATTGTGGGAGATAGAGTGGAAATTGATTCAAGCTTCAATGAATTGAGAGATGTTTTAAAAGACCTTCTATAAGATATACTCTCCTGCATATTTGATTATTAAAGAGCTCTACCGATTAGAGTAAGAATAGAGCATCGTGAAAGAGTACAAAGAGAGTTCGATTGACTCTTCAGTTTGCATAGATGACCTTTAAGGAGGACGAGAATGCAAAGTAGGAGCAAATTATTCGAGGATTGAAGTTCAGAATGAAGTATGAGATGAGATCCTTTCAGTTGGTGGATCTTATGTATTGTGAGCAAGACTATACTTTTCGAAGAGGAAAGGATGTTGACATAAGTTGAAAGGAAGATGTTAAATATGATTAGGTGTATATATTCTTTCTTAAATAAAAGATAATAGCTCACATCATTTATAGAGGAGATTGGAGTCATAAGAATCCATCTACCTTTCAAAAGAATATGCTAAATGTATAAAGGTATGGATTATAATATGCGTGTATATAGTGGTAGGTTATTTAAGTATTATGATACAAGTAAAAGAATACTAATAAATGGAGGGGAGTTGAATTAGGTGAACCATCTAAAATTACTTAATGAACATTTGTTAAACACCTTATATATAAATAAAAAACATTTAATAATGTTGAAAATAGTGTAAAAACAAGCACAAATATTTTTACACAAATAGCTTAGGATTTAGTATGTGGCATTATTAAATCAAAGATAATGACAAAGGTAATACCAAGTTATTCATAGTCTCTTTGAGTTGATTGTCCTATAGTTTCATGTTCCTGGTTAATATATTGAAGGAACCAATCAAGCAAAGCAAGGTATGCAAAAAATATAATAGTAATTACTTAAGAGCAATATAAAAATTAAAGAGATAAGTGAAGAGAGAAGCACTTACAATTTATAGTGATTCAGTCCTCTTTATCCTATGTTAACTTTTTAAGTTTACAGGATAATTTCAAATCCATTATGTTGTTCTTCAATGAATAAGGTTAAACCACCACAACTTTTCTTTTTTGAGGATAAAGAGAAACTTTACAAGCCTTTAATAACTCACTTGTAACTCAAATCTTAGAACCTTATAACACTTGATTATTTATATTGCTCTTATTATCTTATGGTATTTTGACTTAAAATAACCTTTCTTAAAAGGTTTTTATCCATTTTAGTTAATTGAACTACTATATATATATATTTTTAGACTGAACTAATAAGGTAACTTTTAAAATTTTGTAGCCTTTTGTCTTAACTAACCAATAACTTTTGAATTAACTCAATTTGAAATTTGTAGAGAAAGATAAGGTGAAAATATTACAACAACAACACTTTTCAATGTCGCCTTTTAAAATTTCTTTGAGAACTTCAAACAACACTTGAATCACTTTAGATAACTTATCCAAAGCTTAAATGGGCTTTTTTACATCACCAAACATGAAATCTTTCTCTTGAATAATCTTCTTCAAGACTTATGCACTTAATCCTAGCTTTAAGAAACAATTCCAAAGTTCTCCAGAAGTTATTTTATAAAATTGCTTTCCTATGTTACCTAATTTAGACAGATTCATTATCACGTCAATATTTTGTTATCATTAAAACCATAAGTTTTAAATTTGCTTGGTCACTAATGCTAATCCTGAAAAGCGATAACATGTGACACTTCTTATAGGTGAGATTGATGTTAATTGAAGATGGGTATACTTTAGGGGTAAATGTTCCATTTAATAGGAAAAGGGTTATATAGTAGTGGATTACACTAAAAAAGTTAGACTAATGCATGCTTTATGTGTGTAGAGGGAGGAAATAGAATGGTGATATGTATATGAAGAGTACATGCTATATATATAGGTTATGTTATATCACCAGTTAGTGGGAATTGAGCTTTAGTGTTGACAAACAATTTGAAAGTGTTGCACAAACTTAAAGCCTCGGGGAGCATGTTTGCCTTGCCAACAAAAGAGAGTCAAACATCAGATACTACAATTATAAGTGAGTGGAGTTTTGAGGCTAAAACTTATTTTAAAAAGGGAAGAGAATATGAGAGATCCTAAATTTTTCTTATTATAGTTCATGTCTTTTATGAATTATGTTACAATTTTATTTTATCTATAAATTTATGAATAAATTATTTATAATTGCTAGCATGGTGTTATATGTGAATAAATTACACTTAAATAGAAGAATTTGATAAAAACTTATGCTTAGTCATGTATATTTTCAGAACCAAACATTATTCGATATTTTGATCATAATTTTGATAAAAATATTATATTGATGTGATTTAAGAGGTTATAAAAACATAACACAAGTTTCTACAATTCATAAGAAGACCTTTATAATTTATTCAAACTTATTATTCTATCAATGTGTACTAGTCGAACATTATAAGATAAAGAAGACATTAGTTGACCAATGTCTCATATTAGTTGACTAATATGTTTGAAGATTGCTTTCTAAAACTAGTTTTTTTTAAACATCTTTTGCTCTCTTTTTTTTTGGAAAACTAATAAAGGATAACAAGAGAACATATAAAAGGTTGAAAGAGAAGATGATGCCTTAAGGGAAAAAGGAGATTTCAATGTGATGAATCACTATTACCAGGAAATTGGTAGTGTTTGATCAAGTTTTCACATCAAAGATGGAAATTTAGGTACGTTAGAATAAATAATAGGGATTATATTTCAATTAAGATTTATATAATTGTATACTTGATTATTTGTTTTTAATTGTTGTATTGTAAATTTATCCATTTTTTATGCTTTGATTATCAAACTAGGAAAGAATGGTACTGGTAATGTTGTCACCTGCAACCAAATTAATACCAACTCTATTAATGAAATATGTAGTTAATGAAGAGTTTAAATTGTTCCCACGAGGAATCTATTGGTAAGTGTTTCACGAGTTAAAACTAAAACAAATTGGGGGGCTTTAAATAACGTGATTATAAGGAACCAAAATATACCAAAAATTAGAAATAAAAAGAAATAATCAAATATGGAAAATTAATGAACAAACTTTGGTTTCGGGTTACCTATGTTATCAAACTAGTATGGATCATCGATACAAAATTAAGTCCATTAACAAATACTCCTTAAATGGTGTTCTCTCTTAGGATTAAATGAATAAAAATATGTATCTAATCATTCTTATTAACCGATAACTTAGATACGATCTTAAGTTTGATCAATTAATAGCTTTAAGAACTAAGAGAATCAGTAAGCAAGACAATACACATGATATGTATTTAGTCTAGATAAATATCTTTCTTAGAATTTCCAAACTTTAACGTAAATGATGATAATCCTATTTGCCACTTTGGATTAGAAAATTTGAACATCAAACCCTACTAACCTGGCTGTAAATTAAATCAATCAATTCCTAGTTATGCACCCTAAAGATCAATCAATTCAATCATGAAAAGTAATACGAAAGATACTAAGAAAAAAGAGTTGATGATGAGTGGAGTTTAAGGTTAAACCGGAAGTAAACAAGCAAGTTGATGAAACTTATGAAGTTGTAGAATTGTTATTAGCAATGCTAATAGATTCGAAAACTTTAAATGAAGAACTTATTATAACTCACAAGAAAATATTACCTTCTTTTTTGTAGGCTCCAAAGATAGAATTGAAGACTTTTACCTGATTAGCTATATGTCTATTTGGGTGATATGGAGTCATTACTTGCGATCATCTCAAAAAGGTTGACTATAGGGCAAGAGGAAAAACTATTAACACTAACACTACTTAAGGAGTATAAAGGTAACATCCTGTTCCTATATTCAGAGTTAGAACCCAGATTTCAATAACGGAGAAAATACCAATGTGAGAGCTAGAAAAAATTTGCATTTCATGCTCAGCAAAATGTCAGCATATATGCATGTGAATTTGAATTTTTGCACACATGAAAATAATTGTACATGCACTTATTGACATTTCGGGTATAATTGAATTATCATGGGATTAGTTGAAAATTTGTGGACACGATGTTAAATAATTTTATATGGTAGATTGAGAATTGTGGTTATAGTGAGTGAGTTGAATGAAATGGAGTAAAAATACTAGAAATAAAAATTTAAGTATTGGATTTAATGAAGGAAAATATGTTGGAGAAGTCTACTGAGAAAGGATAGTGATAGATTTAAATTTGGATTTGAACTTCTGTGATTTTAATGTACTAATCTAGGCTGAATTAGATAAAAGTTATCTTCTAGAAAGTTGTAGTTTAGCTTTCTAGCTTCCCAACGGTATATATTATGGAATATTTGGATAACGGAGTCAAAAGTTATGGTCCTTATAAATGGAGATGATCAGGAGTAGAGGACACTTAATCTAGTGAGGACGCTTCATCTGATGAGGATGTATCGTCCGGTGAGGACGCTTTGTCTGGTGAGGACGGATCGTCTAATGAGTATGTATCATCTAGTGAGGACGCTTCGTCTCGTGAGGATGTTTCGTCTCATGAGGACGTATCGTCTAGTGAGGATACTTCATCTAGTGAGGACGTGTCATCTGGTGAGGATGTATCATCTAGTGAGGACGCTTTGTTTGGTGAGGATGTATCGTCTGGTGACATCATATCATCTGGTGCACTATTCATCTAATCCTTTCGTCTGGTCCCATTTTTGACACCATATATGATAGAATTTGTTGTCAAAGTCTTCATGAAAGATTTAGATATTGAAGTCCTCTTTCTAACCTTCAAGAATGACCCTGATCTGATATTGTTAGAGCAAGTTATGCCTTTTGCACAGAAATAGGTTCAATATGGTTAAGGACAAAACCTTGTTTGATTTCCTTCGGCCATAACTTTGTCATCCGATGTCCAAATGACATAATTCTTGAACCAGTTGATTCATAAGACATTTATTTACTTCTCCACCAAAAATCATAGCTTTCTGAATTGATTGGTTTAGTGAATTTAAGATGGAAATGTGACGGTGCTGAAGTTTGATAATTGATAAGATTAATTTATTGAACATACTTCAATGTTTTGATTATATCTGGATATATAGGATTTCAAATGAGACTAATTTTCATTTGGAATAAACTAGAGACATAGGAATATAAATCATATGAATAAGTCAAATTGTGATTCAGTTTCTAAGATGTCCAATTTTTGGATGGAAGTTGTGTATAGTATACTGTTTTGGACAATAGTAGTCCAAAAATGTTTGAACTATATCTTTCAAATCACTGAACAAATTTTAATGATTTTGGTGTCAATGGAGACATACATAGGGGAACATGTTTCTAGAATAAAGTGTTACAAAATGACTTCTGTATCAGGGTCAAAAAGAACATGTAAAGTTGACCCAAAATGATGTTTTTATGGGAAAAATCTGAAAGTGAGTAAGGGGTTATGACTTGTGATTTCAATGGCTTTATTAAGTCAAAAACTTAACTATAAATCATAATTAAGTGATTTTTAATAAAGGGAAGTGGATAAGAGGTTAAGAAATGGATAGGTGTCCAAGCTTTAAAGTTAAGCTTTAATAAACTTGAAAGACAAGCTGTTGTCCTTGTCTTTATCCTTCTTGAAGATTCTTTCCCTAGTTTTTCTTAAACATAAAGTTTCTTATCAAAACTACATCATAATAAAATCTTGGCTTTCCCTTTTCACTACCACTTCCTCTTTGTTATTTCTTTCTTCTACCCTAAGAAAAACCAAACCGCTGTCAACTTTCAAGTTAATGTACGTGGTTGCATCAACTTTAAACAAGTAAGCTTGTTATGACTATGTATTTTTGTATGAGCTGAAGCATGAATCGGGAGTTCACTGTAAAATGGTTAGGAAATAGTGATATTCATATTTTCTTGAAAATGAGTGAGAAAATTGGGGTATAACGTATTTGTTGATTTTCCATGGATTTGATGACCGAAATGTTCTGAGATAGTGTTAAACTAGTTTTGGGGTTGAAAAACAACAAAAATTTGTATGTGATGAGAACAGAAAAATTTGAAGAAATGATTATATGAATGCTCTGTCATGTTGATGTTTTCACTGTATATATGTGTGTGTGTGTGTGTGTGTGTGTGTGTAATTTTTGGAGAGTTTTTAGAGTTGATTAAAAATGAATTTAGAATTGAGAGATAAATGTACGGTGATGTCTGTAGATGAGAATGAATGTTTTAAAATGAAAATTTGAGGAAGAAATGAAGAAAATGCAAAAGTTGAAAAAAAAAGCAGAAAACTTGAAGAATACGTTAGTGTGATTTTCTGTTTTTGACGATTGTGGAATATGGTAGATTTTGGTTTGGTTGTGATATGTTGAGTTGAAATGAAATAGGAATGAAGAGGAAATATTAAGTTTTAAGCAGAAAGTTGATAGTGATAGATACATATTTATATACTCTGTTTTCCTCTTCACTAGTCACATATGGGATCATATTGGTAAATTAGTGAATGAGTTATTGATATCAAAGTACCAAAGGATTGAGGTTGTGATTTAAAGAATTGATGAGTGATTAAGTTATGAAATTGGTAAAGTACCCGGGATTGTCATTGAGCATGCATTGTACATAGTCCATTTATACAATCGTGCATAAATAAATACTTATAAGTTTGCCATTATTAATGTGAGTGCAACGTGTGTTTTGTATAAATGGGTTGTGCAGGTTAAAAGTCTGCATTCAGGCATTTCGAGAATTTGGAAGCAAATGCTAATCTAGACCATACTGTGAGTAGACCTAGATGGTCTCATTCATTGTTTGTTCTATTTTAAATTTTGTATTGATTGACTACTAAATGCTCATATGAATGTGAATGATTATATTAATTTCCTGACAGAAGGTCCAATGATTGTGATGTTTGATTTGGATATTGAAGTGCTACTTATATGTGAAGGAGATGAAATAAGTGTACATAATATGATTGTTAAATGTTGGACCACGGTCCAATGATAAATGTGTTTTGAATGTGCATTTGCATATAAATGAAAAAGTGATACTTAACTCTAATGTTAAATGCCGGACTACGATCTGATGATATATGAATGTGAGTGAATAAGAATATGCAAATGTGATTGAGGCATTTCATTTCATAAATGCATGAAATATAATGGCAGTTGTGACCAGAGTAGCCACCAATCAGAGGTTAAAGCTCAACGAGTGAAAATGAGTCTCGAGCTTAAAAGTGATTAAGAGCCTAAGGCTCACTATGTAAAATGAGCATTGTATTCCCCAAGAGAATAAGGGACACTTAAAAATGAGCCCAGTATTTAATGGATATGAGATAGTTTAGGCACTCGGTCACAACAAAGTAATAAATGAAAAGTGGGTCTCATGTGCACTACATATGTATAATATGAATGATTAAAGTGCATTGAATGTGAAGTGTGAAATGTTATGAATGTGAATTATGTGTTATGTGACTAGGTGAGCCATCGATGATGGTCACTCATTGAGTTCGCAAAACTCACCCAA
>JANSVA010010954.1:0-15775 GCA_025504915.1 Erythroxylum reticulatum | reverse complement strand
ACAGAGAAGTAACTAGTTTTTACAAGATCCATTAATTGATTTTCTAGTCATATATATTTGTTTTGATTGTATTTTTAATATTTATTTTTGATTATGCTTTGGTTATCTTTGATTTCAAAGGTAAACTTAGTGTATGATAAGAAATTGACATTCCATTTTCTTATAATAAGACTTAGAGCTTGAAAAAATATTTCATCATAATTGATGGGAATATACTGACTAAAAGAGGAATAGGATAAGATTGTGATTTGTTGCTCAAAATTATCTATGCATAACAAAGTCAAACAATGGTGTTTTTTAATTACTTTATCATATCTAATATAAGCCTTGTAGGATGAAATAAATATAAGAATAGTCAAAGGCATTAAAATGTAATAACAAACAACAAAGGCCTTTTAGAGATCTACTTAATTTTGTTGCTCAAAATTATCTATGCATAACAAAGTCAAACAATGGTGCTTTTTTATTACTTTATCATATCTAATATAAGCCTTGTAGGATGAAATAAATATGAGAATAGTCAAAGGCATTGAAATGTAACAACAAAGACCTTTTAGAGATCTACTTAATGCAATTAAGCTATATATTATCACATTTAGTGACAAATTCAAATAGATTCCACTCTTATCACAATGTGGAACCAATTTGTGATTTTGTGTTGTTTAAGCTTGATTCAAAATGTAATGTTTTTAGATGTCTATTTGTCTCATTCAAGATGATAGGCTGGTTTATTCTTGTAAAACCATAGTATTGCCTTCCATGGATTAATTTATTTCACAATTCTTCAAAAAATATAATGAATAAAAGACTATAATGTAAAACAATAAAGGGAACACATAATAATGATGGAGTGCACCAAACCATCAATCTAGCATTGCAAGTCTAGACATTACTGCTAATTATTTTAAAATCAAGTCTAATGTAATCTAAATGTTGTAATAGAAAATTTAATTTGATAAATTCTCAAACCAATGTACATATCATTAATTTCTTAGAGATATGTAAATTTTTTAATATCAATAGGATAACTAAAGATGTCATAAGGCTAAGGTTATTTCCTTTCACATTAAGGGATTGGGAAAAGCAATGGCGAAAAGCATTACTTACTACATCAATTACTACTTTAGAAAGTATTGTAGAGAAATTCATTACTAAATGCTTTTCACCACCTAAGATAACAAAAATTAAGGAATGAAGTCTCCTCCTTCCAATAATTCAACAATGATGATGTGAATGAAGTATGGGAGAGATATATGAATCTAGAGGGAATTGCCCACACAATGGCCTTCCTATATATATGAGGGTCTACATATATATAATTAATTGATGTGACACTAGGTGGAATATTGAATAATAATATTATGGAAGTCTCCTTAGATTTATAAAAGATATGAAAAGAAATGAAAATGAACAATTACCACTCTTAGTTATGAATGGATAGAATGAACATATCAATAGCAATCTATGATAAAAACACGATAAATGCTTTAGTAGCTCAAATGGAGGCAATAGTAAAAAATTTAGAAAAACTGAACTCACCACTAAGAATAGTTTATTTTATAAGTTATAAATTCTATAGAGGAGGACACCATTGTATGGAATGCTAAGATAGAAATCATATGGTTGAATTGATAAAGAAAGTTAACTTCATGGAAAGTTCTTTTACGTAAAACAATTCATACAATAAGAAATATAATTTAAGGTGTATAACTCATTCAAATTTATCCTAGAGTAATCAATAATCTTAAATATACCCCAACTAAGATTTCAACAACCTATGCAAAAAAAAGAAGTAGTTAAATCTAGAAAAGATGATGAGAGAATTCATATAAGTGACTATTTTTTGATTTAAAAATCATAAAGTTTCAATGGAGGATCTCAAATTTAAAATTAATTAACAAAAAAAGGCAATAACTGATAGAATGTAAAGGTCATTATCTAGCAATATAGTCTTAACCATAGGAAACTAGATAAGGAAGTTGCCATGAGGGCCAAAGCATTAATTGATAGCAACAAGGAAGAAGACAATAAGGTAAGGACATTAGTGAGGGAATACTAACTGAAAATTCCTTACTCTGCAAGATCAATATAAAAAAACCTTGAAGAAAGAAACCAAAAGTTAAAAGGAGCATAAGGTGGACCTAGAAGAATAAAAATAATAAGGATCATGATTTAAAGGAACGAATTTTCAAGGCAAAATCATAAGAATGCAATATCGAGATCCTCTATAAAACCATACTACTAGCTAAGTTAAACATTAGCAGATTTAGGAGTAAGTATCAATATAATGTCTTATTCCAAGTTAAAAAGATTGGGCTAGGTGAAACAAAACCCTGTATAATATTACCGTATCTTGCTAATAACTTGATAAAATATCCTAGGGTGTTAAGGAGAATGTCATGATAAAAATTTGACAAGTTATTTTTTTAGAAGATTTTTATATTTTTTATCTAGAAAAGGATAAGAAAGAATCTTTAATTCTAAGTAGACCCTTTTTTTACTACAACAAGGATGATAATAAATGTTAGGAAAATTAAAGTCCTACTAAATGTTAGAGTTGAAGATGTCTTCGTTTTGAATGATAAAACTTCTTTTATACATAATAATGATGCAATATAAGCTAATTATTCCAATATTTTATAAGAAGTTACAACAAAAGGAGTAGAATTTCCAAGGAAAGTAAGAATAAAGACAAGTCTAAGGAAGAAGGTCAAGATAAGTTATGATGATCCTTTGATTGAAATTTTTAATGGTCATCATGAAGAAGAGAGTAACCATATTTCTCAAAAAATCTTTCAAGTTTAAAAGAATTATTCAACTAAAAGACTTATAAAGAAATATTTGTGTTTCGTATTTTTCATACTTATTTTTGTAAGGTTAAAGATGCAAAGGAAGATACACCTAAGTCTAAAGAGAAGATTTGAAAATAATTAAGACTCAAAGAGTCAAAGAACATGCCACTAGTAAGCTTAAAAATTAAGTATGCAATACACATAATTGTTTACATGGCCTAGAATATGCTTATGTCCCAAATTGTATTTTTATTTATAGTATAATAGACTAATCCATAACTTTAGACATGCTTTAAATCCCAAATCTTATCTTAACTCAAGTTTTCAATATTATTTCATGACCTAAGACATATTTCTATCCTAAATCATGTTTTAATGCTAAGTATGATAGTAAGATCTATAGCCTAAAACATGTTTATGGCCTGGGACATGTTTATGGCCTAGGACACGTCTATGTCCTAAAATGTGTCTTAAAGAAATTATTTCTAATAGGATCTATAGTTTAAGGATATGCCCATGTCTCAGGTTATGTCTTGAGCAATTAGACTCTAGAGGGAACCACGATTTGTCACGTGATGTCATAAACTATATCCAAAAATTTTCAAAAGATCTAGGGGTCATCAGACCATTTTATTTTACCCTCGCTTCAAGTTTCTATTAATTTCTCTTAATATTTCACATACCTACTACCTAAATCAAGTTTCCTAGCAAATTTCACAAAAATTTTGACAATTTTCTTAATTTTTTAAATCAAGATTCGCTAACTTTCTCACCCTTAAATCCATATCTTTGAAAAAATTAGGGTTAAACAAGCTTTTTGAGGATTTTAGCATTTTAAGCTTTTTTATAGTTTTGATTCTCAACCATCCACAAGTTGAAGCTTGAAGGCTTGAACAATTTGGGGTGATTTCAATAGTTAAACTTAAGTAAAGGAACTAGTTCAGATGGAGCATTGTGTGTCCACGTTCATTGAGCCTAATTTTTATGAAAGGTATGACTATCTTAAAAATAGACTATTTAGTATACGGTTAGATTTGTTTAGAAAATACATGTTTAAGTATGGAAATGATGAGGTATATAGACAACTTAGGATGACACAGTTTCTTTGATATTGTTAAAGATTTGTATAGGGATCCCACCTTTAGAAAGATTACTACTTTTAAGGTAAATTGGAATGTTAAGTTAGATTGAAAAAATGCAATTAAGTTTAGGCTTGTAGACAATCCTATTGAAATTTCCATTAATGATTCCATAGTACAATGCAATTTTTATACACCCGATTATATAGAGATGAAGGAGAATAAGAGTGTATAATTGAACTCCCTATTGATTTATTACACTCTATTCCTCAAGAATTTTGGATTTCCATATCAAAGGATAAAACTATTTATGAACCATCTTAAAGTAAGAGGGCCAATATCCTATCTCTAGCCCTCAGGCTTTACATAGGGTAATATCTATATGATTGTCAAGAGGAGGGAGAGTAATAATGAGGTAACCTTTAAGGATATTTTTACTTTGGTCTATAATAAAGAGGAGGTCATGTAATCTAAAATAATGCTTTAATAGATATTTGGAACAATTTGGTGATATAAATAAAGGAGCCATTTGTGGGAAGAATTATTTGACAATGTTGAAAAGAACTTCTATAGGTTTGGTATTCTTCTAAAGATGACCACTGGTTTTAAAATGTATGTTATTGATCTTAATATATTGAGGTATATGAGATTAGTTAAAAAGGTCAACATTGCTTATATTATAATGGATAGAAAGAGAGGTTGAGGTATGGGAAGAGCATAAGAGAGTAGAGCCTTAAACACTAATAAAGGCGCCTATAATAGAAAAGATGATGACAGAGTACAAATATATATGGCCTATACTAAAATAGTTGTCAAGGGAGAGGATAGACATTAATGTTCTTTGTATCAAGAAAGCAGAAAGGGCACCATACCATGTTACAAATTATGCAAAAGATGTCAAAGAAATAAGAGCATTAGTTATGATGAATAGAGTAGTGATTGTGTGATTACTTTTAACATCTAGGATACTTTCTATAACTCTTAATAATGCTATAAGAGGGCAACAATCATGATGAAGAGCCTATTATAGATTAAGCTTTTATTTTATTTTCTTTATGACTTGTACATTTTAACATTTTTTCCCTTTTTCCTCTCAAAAAATATATTTCTATTTTTGTTATGTCATTACCTTTAATTAAGTACTTTATTTCAATTTATCATTATTTTGATGCAAGGTATAATTAAATTCTAGATGTTGATCTTATTTATCATTGACAATAGGGATAAGGCTAGATATTTTTTATTTTCATTTTCTCCCTCTTTTTATGTTTTTATTATCTTTAATTTTTTATATTAATGTTCGTATTTGGTATATTTAAAACAATTTACAACTTAAATGTGGCGAGAAAATTAATTATTTTTTATCCCTACTACGTTTTACCTTAGTAAATTAATTTCATGACAATTTGCTTATTAGGAAATAATCTAGGTAAATAATTAGGTGTATTAGAAACTAACTTAGTTTTAATTTAAACAAATGATTTGAAAATGAATGCTTAATATCTATAATGACATTTTTGTATAACTTAGGAACAATTTTTAGTTAGAATTTGATTCTTTTTTAAGAATTTTAGCATCCCATCAAGTCACTAATACTCATTAATCCCTTCAATAATGTGTTTCTATTTTCTTTTTTTGAAAAATAAAATAGAATAAATTATATTATAGCAAAAGCTATTACATGATCATAAATAAGGATCATACAATTAGAGTTAAGCGACGCTATACTGAATAGATTGTACATCAAAATACAAAAATTTACATCAAAACAACCAATTTGCTCTAAGTTCTTTGCTAACTGTGCATTACTTCTTATTGGCAATCATAATCGCTCTAATCTTGTTGACAATTTTCTTAGCAAGTTGATATTTATGTTGTTCCTCATTCTTATATAGTCTCATATTCCTTTCTCTACAAATGGAATAAATTACTATATGAAATGAAGTCTTAATGAGAATATTATTCCTCTGACCTGCTTTGGTGCACCTAATGACTATTTTTAGCTTCTCATACCATATAAAGTTGAAGCTTGGAAGTTTTAGCATATTCAAAATTTGGCTCCACATTGGCTTGATATAGCTACATTCAAAGAACAAATGATCTATGTTTTCATTCAATTGTTTGCATAGTACACATATAGGATCAAACCTACTAAACCACCTGTCTTTAGTTCTTAGTCTATTCTTTATCACTACTATGAGAATACTGCAGCTTTGGGACTCAAAACTTGCATCCAAATTACATCAACCCATGGGACTAACTCTAGCTGTTGCATTAGTAAGCTATGACCAGAACTATTAGTGAAAGTCCCACTAGTATGAAATGTCCATATCATTTTATACTTTCTCCTATTTGTAGGTATATTCAGAATATATTAAGCTATCAACTGAAAATTCCTAAAGTTACCAAACCATTCCCCATCCTTTATTAACTAAGCCACTTCAGCATCAATATGAATTATATTTTTAAGAGTAGCTAATTCAAGTCTTTGTATAAGAGGACTGAAATTAGTCCAATTATCGAACCACAACTATATCTCTTCACCATCCCCTAACATGTGCTTCAAATAAGGGTATATCTTATTAAAATTTTTGAAAATGAAAGCTTCTTACTCATTTATGCTACTTTATATATTATGTTGAATTATATAGATTAAGTTGATTTTGAATAATTGTAAGATTGAATCAAAATGATTTATGAATTAGTGCAATTATGTAAATACTTATCAAAAATGGAATTGAGCAAAAGATGGATAATTTTGATGTCTCTAATTGATTTGTTGAATTTTTCCTAAAACTGATATCTACTTAGGTTAAGATTGATTGAAATTGAATTACTTAAAGACAATCAAAAGTTTAAGTATGGGGATATTTGATGTGTATGAAAAATACACATATTTTCTTAAGTATTTTACTTAATTTTAATATTAAATTACCTTACATAATTTTTTATTTAGTTTAAGGTAATTATGTGACCTTAGGATGAGATTATTCAAGAATTTTAGACTATTTCAAGTAAAAACATGAATAAAGTCATAATTCTTAGAGGAATATGGTTTAGCCTACGCTTGTGTGCTAACTTATGCCCTATATTAATAAAATGTAGGAAGAGACTTGACTTAATATATGGACTAGAGAGAGATAGTTTCATATTGAAGAAAATACAACGAGTGTAATAACCTAAGCCATACCTGAGCTAGAGATCATGTATTAATTTCAAAACAAATAGGACAATCTATGGTATAGTGGCATAGGCATACCAAAGACAATGTACTAATTTCAAGAGAAATAGAAAAATCCTCAACCTAGGGGAATAGAAGTTCTAAAAACCATTTCTTTTCCTCAAAGAAAATAGATTGATCCATAGTATAAGCCCAAACCTTATCAAAGCACTTTTCAAGACTTTACACTTTAGATACATCTTTTTCTCTCTAAGGTTATCGTTAGCCCTTGAGAGGTACAAAAACCTTTAAAAGGCCTATTCTAAGGCCATTTTATCGAAGAATCAAGATTTAGACATCATCTCAATAGATTACATTATCGACAAAATTATAATTATCATCTGGATTAATTTCTTACAATATTTTTGCTTATTTTTGTTCATTGCTTATGATGTTTTGACTATGATTCATAAATAAATGATTTTCTATATTTAGATATTAATAAAATTCTATTTTTCATTTTTTAATGGATTTATTTATTTTAAATTATAAAATCGGGTATAATTTTGTGAATTATTTTTATTGATCTTAATGTACGATTTAGTTATAGTAGCAATTAAATTGATTATAATCAGTTACATACAACTTGAGAAAACCTACATATAAATGTACCACAGCTTAGGTGATAGGGGTTAAACGAGATGCTTGAGAGAGACTTAGATGATCTTTCTTATGTTAAGGTGAAAACTTCCACAAGATTTCACATATCTTAGTGCATCCAAAAAGGCATTAGCTTAACATAAGTGCAATTTAACCAATTGGAGAGTGGGTGTTTGTGATTCGAGAGGATATAATTTCAGTGTCTAGGAGATCCTACTAATCTAGACTAATATATCCATTATAAGTTAATCGAATCATTAAATCAAATATAATACTTGGAGAAGCACTTATCTAAATATTGATATTTAATTGAATTCTCTTATAATAATTCACCTTTTTATTGATTCTTTTAGTTGCCAATTTAGGTTTTGTTTTAGTTTATATTTCATTAATCAAAATCCATCAAAATCACTCTTCTACTTATTTAGTTTATACTAGTTACTAGATTTAGATTTTCTAATACACACTACTTGTTCGAGGGATCACCTCCTTCTTAGTACTATATTACTTACTAATGAAAGATACATTTGTGTTAATTGTGGTTAAAATATTAGTAATATAAAATAACTTGATAAAAGAAACAAATCATCACAAACAATGCCCTAAATTGTAATGAAGATGCTTTACAATTTAATAGGTGTAGGAAATGATATCACTATCAAAAAGTGGAATTCATACCATTAACCTATATATATTAAATAATATATATCCAACTCCTATTTGATTCAAATTTTTGACTTATAATGATAATATACATATGTTTATGAGATGGGTTATCAAACGTTGATTGTTCATTATGAAAGGGAGCTTGAGATTGGTGTTGTGAAATTCCTTCTTTTTTCATTCTTCTTCCATTTATTAGAAAAGGGGTCATTTGTTCATATTTCTTTAAATTTGCCCCCTTAACTAAGAGAATAATTGACAAAAATCACCTTAAATCATAAAATCCTGAAATTTGGCAAAATGTGCCTAACTTTGAGAAATATGAAACTTATGGTAGGAAAGCGAATGAATCTAAGTTTAAATTGAATGTGTAGGACAAAATTACAAAGATGATATAAAATAAAAGTAAGAAGGTTAAGAAAAAGTCGAGAGAAGATGGAAGCATTTTTATTTAGAAAGATTTGCAAAATAAGATGTTTTAATTTTGAAGGTCACGAGGTATGACATAAATGAGTTCCTCCTAGTAAATACATTACACAACACTAAACTTTGATCTGATTTAGGACACAAATGTATTTTATACCATATTCCTCTTAAGAAATATTTTACACAATTTTAAAAATAAATATGGACTGGGACTCTAGCATATCTCATTGCATGTCAAACATTGTAATTAAATTCACAATAAAAATTTCTTTTTATCTTTCATAAATGGACACAAATGTGTCTTATCTTAAGCTTGTTTTGATTGGAGCATAGGCTAGTATATGGGTGTGTGTGCTAGATTTTTTTATTATGTTCTTCCCTAAACTAAAAACTCTAAACTCCATTAGTTAAACACAGGCTATGCTATTGCCTTCCTACTTGTTTAAGGTCATTTTTCTTTAATACAACATATAACATGAATATGTTGAATGACGTGTTCCTTACTGTTTTTGCAAGTAATTCCCTATTTCTTATTTGCAAGATCACTTCTTCCTTACCTACCTTTTACTTATAAAATGTTAAATAAAAATAAAAAGGCAACTATAACACAAAAAATTTCAAGGTGATGGAAATTAAAATTTTTAATAAACTAAAACAAAATCTAATTAAGTGTTCTCAAAGAAAATTACTAAATGAAATATTAATTTTTTAAAAACATTTAATTGGATTGTAATGCAAGTATGATTGGCAAGTTTCAAGGAATTCATTGTCTATATCTAATGAACTAGTCACAAGAACTAGGATTAAGAGGGTTAAAGATGCTTTAAATGAGCTGATCTAAGACATACATATGAATTAAGATTTGAAGGGCACTTCAAGAGTAATTTTAGGAGGCTTATTGGACCTACATGAAGACCAACCATTAGTTAACTTAGTTTAAGTTAATACGGGCTAATACTTGTACGTGAGCATGGCCTCCAACATAACAATGTATTATCTTATATAATTTTTTAAAAAATTAAGTTATTAGACAAAACTTCTAAGATGAGTGTGTCAAATTCTAGTTCTATCTTCATAAAGTCATAAAAGATTCACAATTTCCATCACAAGTGCATTAGAGCCTATGTATATATTTATAAAATTATAGAAAGATCCATAGTCTTATACACAAGTATGTTTACTGGTGGTGGAATTTCTATTAAAAAACAAGATTTTATCCTCTAATCCTAAATTTTTTAAAGTATTTAAAGGATTTTCCAATTTTATTTGACATATTTGATTATTAAAAATCATGAGTTATTCTTTTTTTTGTTCTTTATTAACTTCAAAGTTATTAAAGAATAATTTCTTTACAACATTCAACTACTTCATGAATTTGATTCTTGATTCTTTATAATCAATTAGAAAAAAATTTCATATATCTAAATTAGTTTTTTGTGGTTTAGTTCAAAGTTGTTTATGGGTTATATGGATTTTATTCTTGCGTGAGTTCATATTAATTGGCATTAGAGTTTAATTCTAAACTAGATGTGGTTATCCTTTCAATTTTTTACTGTTTGAATTTTATTTTATTCCTTTATTTTAAAAAAATAGTGTTCTTTATGATTTATTTTACATATTCTTGTTACTAAAGTTTAAATTAAAAAATCAAATGTTGAAGTAATCTTCTATTTTGAGTTTATTTATATCTTTTATTATGTTAAGGATTCTCCCTACCTAATGCTTTATTTTGTGCCTTTCACATCAAGATTGTTAAAAATCCTATTACTTGCATTAGTATTTTATCAAGGAAACTGAAATAAAGAAAAAAACAAAAAGTAAGAAGGAAAGAAAGTGATGTTAAAGAGTTTGCATTAAGAAATCGTTCCCAAATATAGCTTGAACTTCTTACTAGCCCTTGCTTGCTTTATTCGATTTTCATATTTCTTTCTTAACCCATAATTTATTTCCTACTCTTAACCAATAGTTCTTAGGTTTTTAGAGTTTATAAGGTTGAATTCTTATGTGGTTAGTTCTTTAAAGAACTTATGAAGGAAGCAAAAAGTGAAAAAGGCAATAAAGTGTGAGAATAATATCGAGAAAAACTATAAAGAAAGAGTGAAACGTAAGTGGTCTGTTATCTTCGAGAGTATACATATGGAGAAGTGTATGAAGAAATTTTTTAACTAACTTTTTTCTTGTAATTTTTAAATATAAATATCAACAATAACATTCTATTAAAAATTTCATAAAGATGGAAGGTCTAGGAAGATCCAAAAATAGGTAGGTCTTATCCTTAACTAGTAAAGGTTGTTTATGATAGACTCACAAGAAAAAGTAAAAAGTAAAAAGTAAAAAGTTTTTAAGAATTGTTTGAAGAAAATAAAAACAAAAAACAAATAATTGAATAAAAATAATAATAAACTAAGATAAGAATAAGCAATTCAAAAATAAAAATAAAGGATAATAAAAATAAATATAAAATAAATAAATTTTGTTAAAGGAGGTAAAGAATAAAATAAAATATGTAAATAAATAAATAAACAATGAAGAAGACAAATAAATAAATAAAATAAATAAGCAACTAAAAGAGAGAAAAAAATACTTAACTAAAATGACTAACGGGCCAAGTATTATAGATAAAAATGACTAACGGGCCAAGTATTATAGATAAAAGTGTTTAGGCTAAATATAAGACATAAGAATCAAAGGAAAAGGTTCAAAAGACCTGTAAAAAGAGAAGGATCTCTTTATTTAAGATCCTGTATCTGTATCTTAGCTCGTCAAAGTTTCTTGCTAAGGGCCAAGTTCTTGGAAAGATCTAGCAAAGTTATATCATTCCTGTTCACCTATCCCTAGTTCTTCTTAGTCTACCTCTTTTCCTCATATAGTTTATAAGAACAATCTTCTGGCATCTTCTCATCATGTCACCAAGATGTCTCTTAACTTATATGAACCACCTAATTCCTGTATCCCTTAATTTACCATCAATGTTAGCCACTCTTGTTATAACTTTTAAATATGTCTCATTAAAATGTTCTAACATTGAAAAAGGAAAGGGACAAGTTATATATTATGAAGGACTTTCAATAATGTTTAAGAGGATGCATATAATCTATAAAAGGTAAAAGATATATTAAAGAAGCAATCATTATAGACTGGTGAATTGTAAGAGAAACAATAACTCCTATTTCATAATGAGCGGAGGCATAATTTGCATAATCTAACAACTTTAACAAAAGATGAGAAGGAGAATGATGAAACTAGTGATGATGATATTGATCTACCATTTGAGGTTAAAGAGGGAATGTTTAGGACTCAAAGCAGAGTTAGGTGTGTTTGGCAGCAAAGAAGAGTAACCTAAATTTTAAAGAGTGGATAGGAATCTTAGAGACATCAAGACAATCATACCTTCCTTCAATGGTGGAAATGATCATAAAGCTTGTCTAGATTGAGATACAAAGGTATAATTGATTTATTCAAATAAGATGAAGGTAAAATTAGTAGTATTAGAGTTTATTGATTACACACTATTTGGTAGGACCAATTGGTTAATAATAAGTGGAGAAATCATAAATGCCCCATAAATACTTGGAACAATTAGAAATATAAGGAAGAGAATTGTACTAGCTCATTACTCAAGGAGCAAATTATGTAATATTATCATAAGGAGATGAAAATAATTATGATCTAAGTCAATATAGAGAAGGATAGAGAAACGACTATAGCAAGGATTTTTTTATATGATAAAGATATAATCATTATTGTGGAGTTAAAACACTATATAGAGTTGGAAAACATGTGTAAGAAGTATTAGTGATTCCTAGAGGCTTGATTGGAAAAGAATGATAAGAGTGATAATGTGTTAGCAATACAAGTACTAGCCTAATCATCTTTCTATTATCCATTATAATAAAAATGAATGATTAAAAAAAAGGAATAACTACATAAACTAATCTAAATTATATAAAACTTTGGTCTTGTTTCATTGATTTGGTTTGGTATTTTAGATTAGTTTATATTTATATATCCCATAAAACTTTCTATACTTAGATTTATCTTAATTCAATTATTAACCTAGTTTTTTTAACTAAGAGGACTTTCAAAGTTACAATTGTATTCTTTCTTAAGACATATCACTTGTATTCTTAAGTTGACTGATTGAAATCTCTATATAATCAAAACCTTTAAGAATGCATTAACTTTTTCTATGAAATTTAATGATAGTTTAACTCTATCCTAAAAGATTTATGTGGTCTTATCTCTAGAATTTTATGTAACTCTTATTATTCATTCCATGATTTATTCATACATACAATTTTTCTATCCTTATATATGAAATATTAAATTGAATAAAATTCTAGCATATTTTAATTTGATCACAAGTAATAACTATGAATAACTCATAAGATAACTTAGATCTTTCATTAAATCAAATAATCAATCTAAAAAATAGTTTTAGGGTTCATCCCTTATAAATCTATCCCAATAGTTAATGTTAAGATAAAAGAGACTAACAACAATTAATAAAGAAATAAGATAAAAGAAATAATTCTCATAAATTCTTAAATCTTAAAGCTCTTCAGTTAAATCTTGATGAAATCCCCTTCTTTCCTTTATTTTTTTGGTTCTTGTTTTAAGAATTTTTAGTTTGACACCTTATTAATGCTCCTTTTTCTCCCTCTTACTTAATTTGCAAAGCTCCTTTTACTTTTATAAAACCTTAAAATATTTAAAAAGTCTTACCCAATATGGGTATGAAACAAACTTGTATTAGAATCGTGTTATTCATAACTAGAAAACCTAATTCACCTAAAGATCACAACAATATGGGCCGTGTTATACCTATGTTGGCTTAGTAACGCTTCTATCGCAAATCTAATGGTTCATTTTAGGAACTTCTATTTGTGCGTTGATTTAGTTTCTTGCACTTTATTTCTCTTGCTATTATTGTTGTTGTGGTTGTGGTAATTTTCCTCAAAACAGTCGAGGGTGATTTCAACAAATAGAGGTAATTGGCTAATATCATATGAAATCATCGATGCCTACTAATATTGATGACAGGTACTAACGAGCTAGGTTTCATTGCATTTTCTAGTTGGCACCATATGAAACTCTTAACATTGGTCACAGGGGAAATGGCATTGTTTAGCTCAGAGGCCTATAGGTATATTAGAAAGAAATGGGACATTAAACATAAAGGTGTACTAATGTAGGAGTACCATGTACACGTGCTTCACTTTATAGGACGTGATACTCAAATATTTGATTGTCATTGGGTCCACCAGCTTCTCAATCTGGGTATCTTGCTTCCCATTACTTAACATATATAATTTATCTGTGCATGCACATGTCCCTTCCTTGAAGTGTATAGATCCCAAACTTAGGGCTAATGTTCACGTAAGTTGGGTGGTTTTCAACTTATAACCATTCTTGTATCTTTTGCTCTGTCAATGGAATTGAAATTGTTGCTGCATAAGAAATTAGAAGAATAAAATTGCAAATGCGTTTAGACTCTAATCTAGTACTTATGATTGAAGTGGAAAGCCCATAACAGAAGAAAAGAATCGTGTTATATTAAAAATTTAGGAATTGTGTTGATGAAAAGGAGTACGTTTTTTATCTCTAACTTGGGACGTGACTACAACACCTTCCCTTCCATCTTCAGACAAGTCTAGCGTAAGTTTTCTTTTAACGTGTTTGTGTAATTGAGTTAGTCAAATTCAAATAGGGTCAGACTTGTTTCCTTGAATTCCAAATTTTAATTGTCAGCTTTCATTCAACCAACTACTCTATTTAAAACTTTGTGATTATGGAATATTAAATAGCCCACATGCAAAGATTAATTGGAGTGCATTTCACGGAATTGGTCCATAGTACGTTGTTGCTCCCGAAATTGAATAAAAAAGCTAACTAGTGATTTTTTTTTTCATTTAAGAAAATTTAAACTCTCTGTTTTATATTCCTTAGTTTGCTCTAAATCTAATGGTTCAATTTGGGGCATTATTAACGTTTTATAGACCCTAAGTAAAGTAGAAAGAATGACCTTAATAATTCGACAATATATAAATATGTAAACTTTAAAAACATATTTTTATTATTATCTAATCATTTATCTAATTTTGAAATTATTAGAATACATTTAAGTCAAGACTAACAAAAACACTATAAAAACCATTTAGTACATCAACTATTCATCTTGAATTTGTTTAAAAGTAGGAATTTATGTTGTATTTAGAATCCTAAATGGGATGTAATTTAGAAACCAAGTCTTGCGTAGCAAAAGAATGAACCTGCATTCTAAGTTTCAATTTCAGGCCCTGTTTGGTAATCAAAAGATTGCATTAGCTATTAACTAATTTTATCAGCGGTTAGCTGATAGCGGATTAATATAGCTGATTTGATCAGCGGATAACAACAACTATTTGTTTAAAGATATTTGATAAAATTAATTGTTTAGTATTAGCTATTTATATATAAAATGACTTATTTGACCATGTATTAAAAAAATTCATAAGGACATAACTATTTATTTCCTTTATTTATATGTGTGAAAGAATAACTCATCAAGAACTACGAAGTTTACACGGAAAGGGCTATAATCATCTGTTGAAAAATGTATACAAAATTCTCCCAAAGTTTCTACAAAATGGGTTGTAATCATCAGTTAAAATTATTCAAGCATGTCTATGGAATTCTCTTTATACTTACTGTTAATCGTTTCACTTTTACCTATGGATATTAATGGGTGCAGACACAAATAAAAACAAAATTTCTATGCCTAAGACATTTCGACTCTTCTAGTAGTAAAAACGCGTCCAAAAAATATTTAGGACAAGAAGGGGATACGATGCTCAAACAAATCAATGTCGTAGCAATCTCACCTCATCTGCAATGTTAGGATCCACTCCAACCTTCAATATGTTGGACATTTTTGCCCTCAAGGTTAAGGGCATTTTTGTCCTTCTCCTTTTAAATGGACAGTTATTAATTGTAATTTTGGTTTTCAATAATTT